>JAODAL010026485.1:0-56712 GCA_025379985.1 Phyllomedusa bahiana | reverse complement strand
AATTTGGAAGCCATGTGAAGGTCAAACCTTTGTCATTTCTTTAATCATTCCTGCAAAATTTTTTTGCAATGTAAAAATGGATATTATTTAAATGAAAGATCTATTACAAAATTGTATTGCTTGGGGAGTGCACTTGGTCTTTCCATAGGCTTTCTTGTTAATAAATTTAGTTGTGATTCTGTACATAATATAGATATGTAAACAAAAAAATTCTCTTACATTATTAAGGTCACATTAAAACCGAGGGCGAATGTCCCATTAAAGGCGCCCCATTTTTTTTAAATGTATTTTGCGCAAAAAAACTGTAAAGGTCCTTTCTCTATATAAATGAACTGCAGTAACCAAAAAAAGGGGTCCCCTTATCACCAGGCACACACAATTGAATGCCCCTAAATGGCGCATCAAATAAGCACAATGAATGACCTAAATTATGTAGTGCCTAATAGGAGCATCAATTATACTTTTCAAGGATCTTACACCAATTTTTGATGGGTTTCATTCATTAGGCGCACATACATTTTTTAAATGCTTTTTAAAAAAGGGGTGTGGCAGTGCCTCATTTCTGACTGTCGCCCTAAATTTTTTGGTTTGACAACTTTCGGATGTGACTTTTTTTTGCTGCAAAAAACATATAAAAATTGTGCAAAACATTTGTAATTAATCATTAATTGAGCCCACGTTTTTTTGTGAGGCGACCCCTTTCTCATTTTTGTGTGTGAAATAAATGTTGTGTTACACCAATAAGTTATATTATTTGGGATGCAGACCTATTATATGTGATGCGATATCCCGTGATTTTCCCCTTTAGATTCCCCTTTAGCTCTGCCCAATGCATTGATGGTTAATCAACAATGGATCACACTTTTGCTGCCTAAATTCCACTACGGAATTTTTTTGTAAAAAAGACTGTTTAAATGTTAAACAAGTGCTAAAAATGTGTTTTCTGTCCAAAAGGGTTAAAGTTTTAAAAAAAGTTAAAGTTTTAAAATACAACCCATTATTTTTGTAGCAGGGGAAATAAAAGTATTTAATTTGATTCACTTTCTTTAGTTTTTTTTCTTTAACCTTACCGCAGCAGCCCGTTTTGGCCTTCGACAGACCCCCAAATTTTTTAAATTTACATGGGTCACTTTATGTGAGAATAAGTTTTTTATACTTTTTACCTATCCCTGTGATTCAGGATTGTTTTCTCGGACACAATGGGCAACATAATAATTTTTTTTGGGGCAGGCGCCTTTTTTTTTGCGCATGAAAGTGGCGTGAAATGCGCCTGAATCTATGAAACTCTCTATTGAGGTCATAAAATCAGGCTATACTAGCGCAAAAAAAGACAATTCAGGCTCAGATAAACCACTTTTAAAGTGGGTTTCCGTTCCCCATAATGCGCCTGGATTTGTTTTAAATAAAGATATAAATGTGTACCTTTGTACGTTGTAGTGTGACAGCCTCCAAAAACCCCCCTGACCAGGCGTATTCCAAAGTCCCGCGGCGCTCTGTAATGCGCCGATATTGGAATTGCACCCGGTTTAAAAATATAGGTTTTGGGTTAGTAAAAAATTTTGGTCCTAAATACTTGTTTTTTGTGAAAAATATCAAAATATCGTGAAAAATTTTGGGAAAAATTAACATGTGTGTATTTATGCATATGGTTTTATTTTTTTTCTTATATTTTTTTGGGGGGGGTCGAGCGTTTGAAAGGGGAAAAGGGTGGTATGTGTTTTTATTTTTTTTTTGTTTTTTTTTTTTTGACTATTTTTTTTTCTTTTCCCCAATGGACATGTATCGTTGATCCAATAGAAATCACTACTACAGGACTTTTTATTTTCTTGTCTCCAGACAAATGTCAAAACACCGGCCCCGCCATGCCACAGGGGATGGACGGGTTTTCATACATCACAGACTTCAAAAATTTTTTCTCAGGCGCCAGGGCTATCAGATAAAAAATGCAAAAAGCTGCGATTATTTCACGCTGCTGCATTTTTTAATTTTAGCTGCTGTGAAAGACCCAGGGAGCACCCAAACCCGGTCTTTTTCTTAGCTGCCTCAAAGTATTGATCATGGAATCTAAGGGGTTTAATCCCTCCCCGGGGTAATCTCTGGGTTGGAGCCGATGCCGCTTGATGTCAGCTTTTAATTACACTGATTTCCCGAAGCGATTTTTGCAACTCTTTTTTAAGATTTCCCAAAAGGACCCCCCCAGGAAGAAAATTTAAGCCCAAATTTGCTTTAAAACCCAACCCCCTACACGTAAGGTATTTAAGCTTCCGCCAATTTTCTTAAAATGAGTTCTTTTTTACTTTTTCTTTAGATTCATTTAGCACCCCCAATGGTCTTATTTTCTTTTTTTGGGTTAAATAATATTTTTTTTTAAAATTTTTTTTTTTTGGTTTTTAAATGTCTGAAAAGCAATACTGAAAAAAAGAAGTACAGTTAAAGGGTTGCCCTAAACTCAAAGTTTAATGGGAAATCCCCATGAATGAAATAATGCTGCTTTGCTCTGTTACTTCCTGGTCAACCCTGTCTGAAATTTTAGTATATGAGCTCCAGTATTCAGACTGTTTATTATTTTTTTTGGTCTAGTTTAAAATTTAAATTACCTTCTCTGAAGCCAGAGAAGTTTTCTGAGCTAATGAGCTAAATAGTAGAGTAATTAATGTCTTTTGTCGGAAAGATCAGAAAACCCCCAAAAGCTCTCACTCAAGGCCAAGACCCGTATGATGACATCACCCCCTGCAAATCAGATACAACAAAACAGCGGGGAAGAAGGATTTTCACAGGTTGGTCATAGGGGAAACCCGGGAAACCCGTTTTAAAGGGTTTGATAAAATCATTTGTATCTCCTTAAAGGGGTTTTCCCCAATAAAGTAAAATTGTTTGGGGGGGTGGTATGAAATTTAAAAATAATAAAATTTTTTCACCTTCTTTTCATTAAAAAAAAATTTGCACTTTTTTTTGTTTACTGCTCCTTTAGTGATCAAATTGTTCTAACAGCTCGTCTCCGGGTTGATAGGGACCAGGGCTGAAGCTTCCAGTCCTGGTTGGGCACATCCCTCGGGAACCATAAACCCTTTTCCTTTTTTCGGCAGCAAACCTTGAGGGGTTAAAACCCCAGGTGTTTGGTTTTTTCTACCCCTGCCCAAACTTTCAAAAACTTTACGTCTCCCCAAAGGGGCTTGCTGGGGTCCTAAAATACCCGGGGGGCCCCGGGCCCTTTTTTGTTTTTTCTGGGTAGGGCGGGGGTTTCCCACACACATTTTTCGCCCCTAAATTGTGAATCCCGGTTTTTTTTTAAAAAAAAAAAACCCTTCTTTCCCGGGTCACTAATTTCTGCAAAATCCCCCCACAGCCCCCCGTCCATCTCCTAAAGAGTAAATGTACATTTAAAAATACCAATGAAAAAAATTTTTATTTTTTTTCAGAACTTCTCCCCTTCATATGAAAATTTACCCCTAAACGGGTCCCCCAAAAACATTCCCCCCCACACATGGAGCAAATCTCCCAAAAAGGGGTGTTTGTTATTTTAAAACCCCCCTACAAAACCAAGCCCCCAAACAAAAAATACTTTAAGGCTCAAAAAACCCCTGCCAGACCCTGACCAAAACCCAAAACCCCAACAGTGAAAATTCCACTGCCCCACTGGCCGGAAGAGACATATAAAAACCGCCCAAAACAGGGACCGGGATGGGTGGTGGGATACTTGTTAGGGCTCTGCAAAACATATAATGTTTTACACTGCAGTTACTTTTAGTGACTCACCGGAGATTTTTTTTTCTGACCCAGACCCGTTCAACCTTTACCCTTTTGCCCACCTCCCCCCCCCCGGTTTTTTCACCCCTTTTCATGCTGATTGCCCCCCGGCCAAGACTCTTTTCCCTGGGGATTTGGACAAAAAATTTTCCTTAAAACCCTCACATTTCACAACCCCTTTAAATTTTTTAAAAAATTGGGCAGTCCCCCCGGGTTAGGTAATAGGGGCACTGAAGCAGTTTTGGGGGCCCCACGGGCGGGGATTATGGGGCCCACAGGAGATATTGGGGGCCAAAAGGCGGGGTTATATGGGGGCCCCCCCCCAGGCAGGTTAATGGGGGCCCAAAAAGGCAGAAAAATAGGGGGGGCACAGGCTTTATTTTGGGGCCCACAGGCAAGTAAAAAGGGGGCCCCGGAGGAAAGTATATGGGCCACAGGCAAAATAGGGGGGCCTGGGGCAGTATTGGGGGCCGCAAGAAGGAAATTGGGGGCCCCTGAGGGCAGAAAAATTAGGGGCCCAACTGAGGAGTATTTGGGGTCCCCAAAAGGGCATTTTAAAAATGGGGGCCACAGGCGGGGTTATAAAAGGGACACAGGCATATATGGGGGCCACGGGCAGGTAAAAGGGGACACAGGCAGTATATGGGGGGGCCAAGGCGGGTTTATAAAGGGACACGGGCATTAAAATGGGGGGCCACGGGCCCAGGTATATGGGTTTGCACGGGCCCAAAAAATGGGGGCCACAGGCAGGGAAAATTGGGGGGCCCACCAGGGGGAGGGGAATTTTTGGGGGCCAAGGCAGGCATATGGGGGCCCAGGCGGGGGAAAGGGGGGGCCACACAGGGATATGGGGGCCACAGGCGGGCCATATGGGAGCCACAGGCAGGGATAGGGTGGGCCACAGGCAGGGATAGGGGGCCACAGGGAGGCAATAAAAGGGGCACGGGCAGCATAGGGGGGCCACGAAGGGATAGGGGGGCCCCAAACGGGCAGTTGGGGGGGCCACGGGCCAGGCATTATGGGGGGCCCCCCCCGGGACAGGGAAATGGGGGCCAAAGGGGCATTAGGGGGGCCCACAGGCAGGCTTTATAGGGGAAACAGGCGGGGAAAAAGGAGGCCCCCCGGGCAGTAAAATGGGGGCCACGGGAGGGTTTAGGGGGGCCCCAGGCATATAGTGGGGGCCCAGGCAGGGGAATTATAGGGGCACAGGCGGGGAAATATGGGGGCCCAGGGGGGGATATGGGGGCCACAGGCGGGAATGGGGGCCCAACAGGGCGGGGGTACGGGGGGCCAGGGGCATAAAAGGGGGGCCCAGGCAGGAAATAGGTGACAGGCAGGGATATGGAGGCCCCGGACAGTATATTGGGGGCCCAACAGGCGGGGATATGGGGGGCCCACAGCGGGGAAAAGGGGGGGGCCCCCCAAAAAAGGGCAGGTATTTTGGGGGCCCCCCGGGAAAGGGATATGGGTGGCCACAAAGCGTAAAATTGGGGGCCCACAGGCGGGGCCCTATAGGGGAACCCCAGGCAGTAAAAGGGGGCCCGTTGGGATAATGGGGGCCAAAAAGGCAGGCATAGGGGGGGCCCCCCCCAAGGAAAGGGCGAGGGGGGCCCCACGGGGGCCTTTATAGGGGCAAAAGGATTTAAAATGGGGGCCCAAAGGGGCCCAGGGGTAGGGGGCCCACAGGCAGTAGTATGGGGGCCACAGACAGGGGTAGGGGGCCACAGGCGGCATTAAAAGGGGCAATAGGCAGGTAAAACGCGTTAAAAAAAAAAACATTCTTTATCCCCCTTTAAACTCCCCCGGCGAGCGGCCCTCCGTACTCTTCAGCCCGCGCTCCCCGGGCCTCCTGGGGGGGGCCCCCGGGGGGAAAAGGCGGGCTTTTGGGGGAATTGGTTTTTAACATCATCGGACCTCCCGGGTTTGAGGCGCACGGGGCCGGCGGGTCCTCAGCGTTTGTGGGGAAACCCCCGGGCCCCCCCCCGCTGTGTCGACCTGGGGGTCCGACACGGGCCCCTGGGGGCAGGGAGCGCCGTCTCTGGCACCGCGAACCCCTTAGCTGAGTTTTTCCCCGTCCAGCGGACGAAAAATGCAGCTAAAGGGGCCCCCGGGTCGGGTTCCCCAAAGGCCCGGGGCCCCGGAGGGCCCTGGAGCCCAGGAGACTCGGGGCAAAGGGGTGTTTTTTTTCCCGGGGGGCCCCGGAATAAAAAAGCCTAGGGGACGCCCCTGCGCCCACTCTTTTAGTAAAATAGTACCCCCTTTTAACCCCCTGGGGGTGTAAAGATTTCCGGGGGTTTTGATGGAGGTTTACACACTAAAAGGGAATAGCAGGCTTTTAGCCGGGGAAAAATTTCCGGGCATGGAATAAAAGGGTTTGGGAATTTTTGCACCTTACCCTTAACGGTTCCCTATTTATATTTTAAAAAAAATTTCCTTTTTTAATTTAAAAATGAATATTTTTTTGAAACTGAAAAAAAAGGAAGAAAAAGGTTTTTTAATATTGTGGTTTCCCTATATATTTTAGGGAAGATTCAAACTCCTTTTCCTTCTTTTTCTCCTTAGTAATTGGGTCAAACAGTGCAAAAATAAAAAAAAAAAAAAACCTAAATTTTTCCCAAGGTATGGGGCATTAAATAAGAGAAATAAAATCCTTTGGGTTTTGGGTTTCCCTTTTGCAGGGTTTTAAAACCAAGGCCCCTTTTGGGTGCCCTGGAGGCAAAAATTTTTACCCTGAGTTCCCATGTGTATTTACTATTCTACACATAAACAGCCCTTTTTCTTTACAAAAGGAGAGGAAAAGGCCGGGTAAATGTACCCTGCTGGGTCAAAATATATAAAATTAAAACCCCAAATAACCAACGCCCCCCTTTGGACCCACAAAAGCTAAAGGCCGGATGCGGGAAAGGTATAAAATAAGATTGTACAAAAACCCCTTTACAAAAAAAAATGAACAAAGCAATATTTTGGAAAAGTTTTCCCTTTTTAGTTTTTCCCTACATTTTAAAAGCCCTTTTTTTTGAAATTTAAAGGAAAACCCCCTTTAATTTTTTTCAAAGGGGCAAGATCAAACACAGCTTTTAAAAAAAATGCCACCCAAAATCCAATGGCATTTTCAAATTGCTGGACCGCACCTCACCGCCGTTTTTTTGTACGTTTTTTGCACAAAAACCAGCAGTCGGAATTTGGATACTTTTGTAGAACCAACTTTAGCTTCAATGACAGTTACAGTCTGTTGGAAAATGTCTCTACCAACTTTGCACATATAGAGGCTGGAATTTTTGCCCATAGTTGTTTGCAACATAGCTCTGGCTCAGTCAGACTTTTGGGGAAAAAATTTTAAAAGACTAGTTGGTAATTTTCAAGACCTTTCACACATGGGCACAATGGGATTTAGGTCTGGACCTTTAATGGACCATTTTAGCACATGGATATACCATTTGATTGTAGCTGTATGTTTATCCCCCAAATCTCTTTAACAGGTTTTCCTCCAGGATTGCCATGTGTTTAACTCCATTTATTTTCCCATCAACTCTGATGAACATCCCAGTCCCTGCTGAAAGCAAAGTATTCCCATAGCATGATTCTGCCTCCACCATGCTTCATGGTGGGATGGTGTTTTCAGAGTGATGTGCAGTGTTGGGTTTTCCTCCCAAAAAGCATTGGCATTTAAACCAAAAAATTAAAATTTTGGTTCATCCAAATATGCGTTCTAAAGGGGTTTTTTTTTCTTTACTTCTTCCACATAAAACAGTTTGTGGAGTACACAACAATAGTTGTCCGGGGACAGATTTCCAGAGTCTGGGTCTCTGCACCCCTCCAGGTGACCCCGGGCCCTTGGTGCTTCTCTAATTAGTGCTCAAATTCTCTGGGCTGTCAGTTTAGTTTTGGCCAGTCTTGGTCTAGCAGTTGTGTCGACTCCTTCATTAAAGGTAATAAATGAACAGTGTTCTGTGAGATGTTCAGAGCTTGGACTATATTTTTAAAGTCTATCCCTTTGCCACAACTTTATCCCTGAGCTAGATGGTTTATGTAGCCTTCACAAAACAGCCTTAATTATACATAGACTAAATTTTTGACGATGTACCGTTTACTAATTAGTGACTTTTTAACCCCCTTTCCACATAGAAAACCCCTGCTCATGGTCAGGAAGGGGTTCCGACAAATTTACGCATGGGTACATCATAAGGATTGTCCAGGCTCACAAACAGAGCCCACATGATCGGAGCATGGAACCAGCTGTATGTTACAGCTGGTTAATTGCCCTGTGGACCAAGACCGGAGTTTGTTCCAGTCACGGCCTATTAATCCTTTACATGTCATGGTCAATCAGAAACGTGGCAGCTAGAGGAAATACAGAGGGAGGGAACTTTCTTAAGTCCCCAAATTGGCCCCCCCAAAGGGTAAAGGGGCTTATTTTGGGAAAACCCGGGAAAGTTTTAAAGGGGTTTTTCTCATCTCAAAGTTTCATGGGATCCCTTTGAATAAAAAAAGCTGCTTGCTCTTTTCCACTTTTTGGTTTTTTTTCAATTTTTTTAAGGCTGTTCTAAAATTTAAAGAAATAAGATCCATGTACAGTTTTCTCTGTTTTTTCAGTCTAGATTACCCTAAAATTCCCTTTTTCTCTGAGGTGGGAGAAGCTTCTGGTTTAATGTAAAATGTAGGGAAAATTAGTTTTTTTGTTTGAAAATCAGTAACACAAAAAGCTCCACTTTTCGGGCCGAAAACCCTGGGTGAGACTTCACTTCCGCTTACCCAGAAAAGAACAAACACAAGGGAAAAAGGAGTACACAGGGCGGTCATTTGGGGGAAACCAGAGAGGAGCAAGAAGGTTTTTAAAATTTCTTTTTGGTAGCCCCTTTTAACAAAAAAGATAAAACAACGCAATATAATTGGAAAACGTCTTCATTTACTTTTCCCTTACTTTTTGGGAAAAGTATTCTTTGTAGTAAAGAAAACCTCTTTAACAAAAGCTTCCAAAATTGCCTTTGGTGAAAATCACCACCCCCGGGCCGTGCCTAGGGGGGCCACAGTGGACAATATGTAAGAAACAGTACTGTATTTGTTTTGTATTTTGGGCAGAAACCCAATACATCCAGAGCAATTAACATGGGGACAAGTGATAAAAAAGTAAAACAAAAAAAGTCAAAATAAAAATGCCATAAGCCCCCAAAAACATTAAAACTAAAAGAAAAATAAAAACATAAAAAATTCCCTTTAAAAACCCCCAGGGGTAAAAAATTGAAAATTTTTTTGCCCCCCCCCCCAAAAAAAAACCCTTTACCTAGCTCTTTATATAAAAAAAAAAGTTAGCACTATTAGAAGATTGCGATGCAGAAATAAAACTTCACACAATTTTTTTACAGTGCTACAACATAAAAAAATATAAAAAACTGAGTATCGCTGAAAATCGAAATTGGGCCCCCAAGTGAACTGCACAGGGGGACCACGGAAAAAGAAAAAATAAAAAAAAATTATCACATTTGCTGTATTTTCTTCACCCTTTGCCCCCCAAAGTTATGGGCAACCCAAAAATCATTCACCCCCCAAATTTTTCTCCCCTTTAAAACAAAATCTTTTGGGACAAAAAGAAAATAAAACCCCTCTTTATAAACCCCCCAAAATTTGAAACCAAAAAAATTTCAACTCATGCGAAAAAAATAACCCTTAAAAATTCTGTAAGTAAAAAAATTTAAAAAATTTAATGGTCTTTTAGACTAACACTAAAAATCCTTACTTATGTAAAAGTGTTTTTATTGTGTAAAATTAATATAACATAAAAAATAAAAAAATTTAAAGGAATAAAGTTTTCCCCTTCAACCGGGCCAAAGAAAAAGTTAAAAATGTCACTTATTTTTACAGGAAAAACTTAAAAAAAAAATGAAAACACACTAGCAGGACTGCTGTACTTTGTTTAGCCCAGCTAGAAAAATCGCTTAAAAAAGCAATCAAAGCATCAAATGAACCCCAAAATTGTACCAATGAAAACGTCAACTCATTCCGCTTATTCAGCTTCGTATATAGAAAAATAAAAAAGTTATGGCTGTCCGAACATGAGGACATAAAAAAGCAATTTTTTTTACAGACGCTTCTCTATTGTGTAAAGGGTAGTTTAAAAAATAAAAAAAACTAATAAAATGTAATTTTTGTAATTTTAAACCCACCCGCATAATAAAATTTTTCATGTCAGTTTATACCCCACAAAAGAAAAGCCCAAAAAAAATGAAACCCAACAAAACAATGACGGGAAATGCCGTTTTTTTTTTAATTTTTATGACCCAATGTTAAAAACACCGGGGGAAAAACCCCCTTTGGGCCCCAAATTTCACAATTTAAAAAATAGAAAGAATTTTCCCTGAGGGGTGTTTTAACCCCAATGTGGGTGTCTTTTGGAAGGTTTCCCCTTTCTTTGGGACTTTGGGGGGTTTTTCCAAATGGCCCTGGCCCCCCCCCAAAAACTGTTTTTTCCCAAAAACCCCAAAAACCTCCCCCCCTTGTACGCCCTTTCCCCCTTGCCCAAACAGCAAATTTAAAACCCCATACCCAAAAGATAACAAATTTCCCTAGGATCCTTGTGAAAATTAAACATTTTCAGCTAAAACTGCATATTATTAAAAAAATAATAATAATTTTCTATTTGCGTAGCCTCACGCTAAAAAAAATTTGTTGGAAAAAAAAAAAACGGATATACTGTGGGTCAATATCTCATACAAACCCCCAAATCTTTTTTTAAAGGGTCCATTTCCCCCAAAATTTTTAATTTTTTTTGTTGGGGTTTTTTGCCCCTTTTGGGTCCGCAAACCTGCAATGGTGTCTACAAAATATCCTTATGAAAATGAGACAACAAAATTTCAATTTAAATTTCTCCCCTCCTATTCTTTTGGGTTTTGCCGGAAAAATAGCCCCTTAGGGATTTTCCACATACGGGGGTTTTTTGAAAAATTTTGAAAAAGGGGGGGAAACGAATTGAGGGGGAAATTTTTTGTAAAATTTACTTTTGTTTTCCCGTAAAAAGGATTAAAATTGAAAATCTGCAAAAAAAATGACATTTGAAAATTTTTACCTTTCCCTTTGCTTTAATTTTTGTGAATACCTAGAGGGTTTAACAAATTTTCCCTAATGTGTTCTAAATATTTTAAGGGATACAGTTTTTTAAATGGAGTCAGTTATGGGGGTATCCAGCATACAGGCTTGAGGGGCCATGTCAGAACTGGACTAATCCCTAAAAAAATCTGTGTTGCAAATTTTCTTAAAAATGTGAAAAATTGCTACCAAATTTATAAGCCTCCTACAGTCATAAAAAAAATAAAAAGAGATTTAAAAAATTATGCCAGCATAAAGTAGACATGTGATAAATGCACAACATTTTGATGTTTTTCACAAATAAACCAGGACAGTTTATACCAAATTGAAAATTGGTCAAAACCGGTTGAGGCTAAGGGGTTAAAGGAAATTCTTCACACTAGGGCCATCAGAATACAAGAGGGCTGGAAACATATGAATGCCACACTTCATTTTTTTAATTTGCAAAAATTTGGAGAAGCATGTATTTTTTTTCTTACAATTTACAACTACTTGCTGTTTTGTGCTGTAAAAATATTAATAAAATACATTTAAGTCTGTGGCTGTAACATTTAAAAATGAGTAACAGTTCATGGGCTACGAATACTTATGAATACTTTCGCATCCCACTTTTTATGCAGAGTATATAGATATGTGTATATAGCTGTTGTAATCCTGGTACAAAAGCTCTGCCCTAAATTGTATGCATTTCCTATTTCTGGTTTATGAGTAATATAATGTATAGTGTATTTTTCACTGCTTCTGGCATACCACATTCTTCTCCTGTTTTGAATACAGTTTTGTATTATATTTAAATGATAAGCTTTAAAAGACTCTTTCTCTTTTTCTGTAGATATTTGTTTTAAGCCACCTACTATTTTTGTATACTTACTGCTTTCCCTGATTATACAGCAGTGTGACATGTGTTTGCACAATATAAATAAAGGTTATCATTATCCTCTAGTTAATATGTGTATACTAGTCTATATACAATGTGTGTGTCCTCATGTGAATGGTTTGCTACTCTCCATCTGATGGCTTTTTTCCCAGTCAGTTTTGAGATAGCTCACAAGACTTTCCCATTACTTAGTATTATAATTGCCGCTGATTAATTCAGCAGGGAATATAACATAGGGCCACTCAATGACCTTTAGATAGAAGTGCCCTAGCTCAATTGTTAGGGACTTGTTACAAACACCTAACGTTATTAAGCTAAAGGACGACACATCTCTGATATGCAAATTTTTCCAGCGCCCCCATAATGCAGCTTCGAATTTTACGACAACCTTCTGGGCTGTATTACAAGAGCTACCACAGAAAAGGAAACCAATAAAAGAGTGGTGATGGATGGTGTGAGTCCCAGTGGAAATATACCATGTAATCTTAGGAAGACAATACATTATGGATAGCTTTGTGATGGTCGTGGTTAATCATCTCCCTCTCTGACTGACCCAATCTCCCCTGCTTCTGCTAGTCAGATGAAAACTACATGGCAGCCACATTGTGGGGACACGAGCCTTGGATGCAGATGGGAACACACAACCATTACAATCTGCTACATGCTAGGAAAACAGTGAAAAGGGGGCTTGCAAGTAGGCAGCTTGTCAGCAGGGGACAGAACTGGGGGCCATATGCCTCTCTTCTATTCCCTTCTGTTGCCAAGTCTGCTGCCTCATCCTTCTGTCAGGGGACACTTCAATGACGAACATTTTTTAAAACTGTTTTGTTTGCTCTGAAGCAGCCTTTCAATGGATTTGTGATCGTTAGATCCCTTTATAATTTTTCTTACATCACTCACTCCTTTGATCCAGATTTCAGAGTAGTACAGTTCTGCCACACTCCGTACACGACTGTAAACTGTTTTTAGAGCCTTAGAAACACCACGATCATAATGCATTATAGGCTTTTATTGTCATTATTTAAGATTTATATATATACTCATGATACGAACTGTAGAACTGTCAAATGATCATCTTAGAAGCAGCAAAAAATAGCAAAGTGACTCATTTAGGAAAATGTCATGAAGCGGTGTAAAATACAATGTACGGTTTACTGTTTACATCATTTAAGCTTCTTTAGCTTTGCATGCCAGAAAACATTTTCTTTTATTTAACTATTCCCATTTGATATAAACTAAGGCCCCGTTCACACGGCTTATTTGCCGACGGATTGGCGCCGTATTCCACGCCGGATTTGTGCTTCAATACGGCGCCAATCTGTCGGAGTCATTACGGTAATCCACTGCTCTCATAGAGAACAGTGGATTCTGTCGCTCCTCCCCGCTCGGAAAAGCCGCCGCGGGGGGAGAAAGTGACATGCACATTATTTCCGGCGCGGACGCGCCGTAAACAATGCATTGTCTATGGGGCCGGGAGCGGCGCCCCCGCCGCGCTCCGGCCCCGCCCCTTATTCACGGCGGATTTGTGCGCTCAATACGGCGCACAAATTCGTCGGGAATAAGCCATGTGAACACGGCCTAATGGGGCTGAACTGCAATAATAACGTTTATGTTCAAGAGTAGGGCTTCTCCTAAAAAAAATCTAAAATTAAAAAAGTCAATTTGTAAGGCCTTGTTACACATATACTGTAAATAATTATGGGAAATAATTAAAATAGGCTAAAACAACCCTAATCATGCCCTAATAAAGAATTAAGTGTCGTCCCATTGTAAATAATTCCAATAAAGGCCATATTTTATATGAGTAACAAGGTTTTACAGATTAATGTTTTCTGATATATGTACTGTATATACTTGAGTATAAGCCAACCCGAATATAAGCCGAGGCACCTACTTTTGCCACGAAAAACCCGGGAAACCTTATTGACTCGAGTAGTATAAGCCTAGGGTGGAAAATGCAGCGGCTACTGGTAAATTTCAAAAATAAAAATGGATACCAATAAAATTACATAGGCAGGTATAGGCAGTTTAATGTCCCCCATAGGCAGGTATATGTCCCCCATAGGCAGGTATAGATAGTTTAATGTCCCACATAGGAAAGTATAGGCAGTTTCATGTTTCTCATAGGCAGTTTAATGTCCCCTATAGGCAGGTATATGTCCCCATAGGCAGGTATAGGCAGTTTAATGTCCCCCATAGGCAGGTATATGTCCCCCAAAGGCAGGTTATGGCCAGGAATATGTCCCCACAGGCAGGTTATTGGCAGGTTACAGGCAGGGTTTTTAAGAAAAAAAAATACAAGTACTTACCTCTCTCCCCTGAAGCTCCCACTCCCGGACGCTCCGTCTTCTGGCACAGGCAGTGTGATGTCATCAAGCCCTGCAGGTAGCGTGTTGACTTAGCACGCTGCCTGTGCCGGAACTCGCTCTCTGCTCCGTAGTGGTAACTTCACCTGTATGCGCTCCGGAGGAGTTGCATACAGGTGAAGAGATCGCCGACAGGGCCCAGGCCACAGCAGCGCCCGTACGCTGTGGACTGACTCATCATTCTGTTATATGGGCTCCCTGAGGAGTCGCATACAGCTAAAGTGTCTGTGCCAGCGCCCAGGCCATTGCAGCGCCCGAGTGCCGACAGTGGCTCGAGTATAAGCCGAGGACGGATTTCTTAGCACATATTTTGTGCTGAAAAACTCGGCTTATATTCGAGTATATACGGTACTTAACCTGTGACCTGTTACTAGATTATCAGTGTAGTTGGTCTAATCCATAGTAAATTGAAAATTGGTCAGCTGTCGTATATTTCTTTTTTTGTAAAAAAAAGACACTGATCTTTTAGGACAAAATCAGCTGTTTTTCAGTGCTGAAACAGTGTGGAATCTCCATCTAAAAACAGCTTCAATTCAGTGTGGTTTTTGAACGAGTATTTGTAGTTTCGTTTGGAACTGGCTTTTGAGCTGAATTTGGAGGCAGATTTCATCTTACATGTACTATATGAGGATTCAGTGCTGACTATGTCTCAACAATTAATATGTCAGTTCTTTTTTAGTGCTGTAATAAAACAACAAGGTGGTAAAACCACATGGCTTGCAGTGGATTGCTGAAACCTGCTTCTATGAGTACAGGAACCTTTAGTCCGCTGAAAGATTCTCAATACAAACAAAGGGAATAAAAAATCCCGCTATATTTTTAATCTCTGATGCAACAAATAAAACAATATTTTCAAAAACATTAAATTAGGAAATTTCTGAATGCTGCATTTTCATGTTGTATTAGAAAATTAAATGAATGGACACTATGGGGGACATGTATGAAAACTCTCTTGGTCTAAGACTTTCCTTGTTGTTCATAGCAACCAATCAGAGTGCCCCTTTCATTTTTTCATAGCACTGTATGAAATTAAAGGGGAATTCTGATTGGTTGCTATGGGCAACAAAGAAAGTCATAGACCAAGATAGTTTTCATACATGTGGCCCTTTGTTACCTTCTCTAACAGCACCATAATTCTGTTGACAGCAATGAAAGCACCAATTAGGCTGTGGTTCAGTGTTGAACTTGGGTGCCTGGGGCTTACTGGTGAAGTTGATTCTTGGGTCCTTCTAGTGATGTTGATTCTAGAGACCCACCAGGGTAGTTTAGTCTTGGGGCCCAACCTACAGCTATTGTATATAACTGCACATGACTCTTGCACTCTGTCTCTTGCTTTCCGCCTCTTTTTATTCTGAATTTCTCACTGAATGCAGCTCCAAGCCTGACATGACCAGGGGACCACCATACCTGGGGGTCCACTGCAGGTTTCCCATGCTCCATCTTGGGCCAGGCCGAGCCTGGTGGTTCACGTAATATATGTTTTGGGGGCCACAAAGATATAAAGATTCAAAAAATATGAAGTTACTTAGAGTTGACAGTAAAAGCTACAGTCAGACTTGGACTCAGCCACAGGTGAGTAGGGGAAATCACTGGAGGGCCACTTGGCATGGTAAGCCCCTGGGCATGGCAGGCTTTGGATTTCTTGTGAGAAAGGCAGAGAAAGAGAGACAGAAAGCAAGAAACAAAGTGCAAAGTCATGTACAGTATATGCAGTAGATGTAGGGTGGGGCTCAAGAATCAACTCCACTGATGGACTTCAAGAATCACCTCCACTGGTGGGTCCCAGTCACTATAGTCTGAAATTGGCTACAGTGCTTCATAACAGTAGTAGCAACACCGCCTCATAATAGTGTCAACTGCAGTGCACCCCTAACCTTGACAGCTAGACCAGCAGCCCAACTATGACTGTTAGGCCGAGTTCACACGGATTATTTTGCCGCGGATTGGCGCCGCACTGCGCGCCGGATTTGCGCTGCAGTACGGCGCCAATCCGTCGCAGTAATTACGGTAATCCACCGTTTTCATAGAGAACAGTGGATTCCGTCGCTCCTCCCTACTTGGCGAAGCCGCCGGGCGGGGAGAAAGTGACATGCACATTATCCAGGCGGAATACGCGCCGTGGATAATGGAAGTCTATGGGGCCGGCGGGCTGCGCCCCCTCACACGCCCCTTATTCAAGCCGGAATTGCTAGCACAATCCGGCTCGCAATTCCGGCTTGAATAAGCCGTGTGAACACGGCCTTACAGTGCTACCTAATAGTGATAACCATGCTGTCCCATAACAGTGTGTCAGTCAGTGTACCATATCAATAACAGTCCTCACATTTCATAACGCCACCCAATGAATGCTGGAAAAAATGGAACCCACCCTAAATGGCAGCTACAGAGCCCTGCACAAATCTCCTTATTCCATGGAGCCACAGTATTAGCCACAGCAACCCTTACCAGTGCCTAACAGAGAAACTTATTATTATTATTCATTAAAGTGACATTAATTCCAGGGTGCTGTACATTCGAGGAGGGTTACATACATAACATATGTCAAACAAACTACAATGGCAATAATAAATAACAACTGGTAGAGAGGGAGAGAACCCCTTAACCCCTTCCCGACATGGGACATATGCATATGTCCTGGCGATCGTGCGGGCTAACAAGCGAGTTCCTCACGATCGCGACATGGGACCAGCGGTATATTACCTCTGGCCTCATGCCGCATCACCCACGGTCGGAGTGAGCTCCAGCCGCGGGCGTTTAACCCCTTAGCTCCGACGATCAATTAAGATCGTCGGAGCTAAGTCGCAGGCAGGAGGAGTGAATTCCTGTTGCCTGCTCACGGAGCGCTGCCGCATGATAGTGCAGCAACGATCTCCTACCAGGCGGCCCCGGGAAGTGAAAGTCACTTCCCAGGTCGTCTGTGACGTCATCATGCCCACAATGCAGTGTGGGTATGGGGACTGACAGTTGTCATGGCGACCAGTACACAGCAGCAATCCTGTCTACTGGCCTGCCTTGTAACAGCAATCTGAAGATTGCTGTTGCAAATCCCCTATGGGGAAAAGTATAAAAAGGGTGTAAAAGTAAAAAAAAGTGAAACACAAACACAAAAAATAAAAACACGTACACCGCCCTTTCCCCTTTACAAATGCCAATCGCCCCCAAAAAGATCGAAAATAGATAAAGTACCCATATATAGTATCGTAACGACCTGTCCTATAAATATGTCACATTAATTAACCCGTATGGCGAACGCCTTAAAAAAAACAATCTAAGAATTACGATTTTTGTTTTCCTGCAGCACATAAAATGGAATAAATAGCAATCAAAAACTCATATAAACGTCAAAGTTGTACCAATTAAAACGTCAGTTCATCCCGCAAAAAAAAGTCCTTACACGTCTCTATATATGGAAAAATAAAAAATATTGTTTTACACAATAAAAACACTTTTTTTAAATGCACTTTAAAAAAAAAACTATATAAATAGGGTATCGCCGTAATCATATCGACCCACAGAGTAAAGCTAATTTGTCATGGATATTGCACAGTGAGCGCTGTTAAAAATAAAAATTAAAAACTAGGATTGCAGTATTTTCGTCACCCTGCCTTCCAAAACACGGATTTAAAACTGATCAAAATGTCTTGTCTCCAAAAAAATGATACCAATAAAAACGTCAACTCATCCCACAAAAACAAGCCCCTACACTGCTCCGTACACAGAAAAATAAAAAAATGTCTCCGACTATGGCGATGCAAAACGTGTTTTCCTTTTTGAATAAAAGTGATTTCATTGTGTAAAGGCAGTAAAACATAAAAAAAACATATTTGGTATCGCTGTAAACGTATCGACCTGCTGAGTAAATCTAGAATGTCATTTATACCGCATGGTGACTGCTGTAAAAAATAAAAATAAAAAACACTACCAGGAGTGCTGTATATCACAAAAACCTTAATAAAAAGTGATCAAAGAGTCACATGCATCCCATAATAGTACTAATAAAAATATCAACTCATCCTGCAAAAAAACAAGCTCATAATCAGCTCCATATACAGAATAATAAAAAAGTTATGGCTGTCAGAATAGGACAACATAAAAACGCAATTTTTAAAGACATATTTCTATTGTGTAAAAGTAATAAAACATAAAAAACTATCTAAAATTTATATCACTGCAATTGTACAGACCGCATAGTAAAGTTGTCACGTCATTTATACCATACGGCAAACACTGTAAATATTAAACCCAAAAAACAATGGCGGAACTGCGTCCCCCCCGCCCCCATTTTCATAGCCCAATACTAAAAAAAACTATGGAACACTTGTGCGCCCAAAATGCACAGTATACCCCTAGATAAGATCCCTGAGGGGTGTTGAATCCAAAATGGGGCGACTTCTGGAAGGTTTCATCTGTTATGGTACTTTGGGGCCTTTGCAAATGCGACATGACCCCACCAAAATCTGCGCTCCAAAAGCCCAATAGCGCTTCCTCCCTTGTACGCCGTGCCATTTGCCCAAACAGCAGTTTACACACACATGTAGGGTATTGCCGAACTTGGAAGAAATTGCGTAACCAAATTTGTGGTGCTTTTTTTACAGGATTCATTGTAAAAATTCAACATTTTCAGCAAACATTGCAGATTGTTGGAAAAAAATTATTTTAATTTTCCCAGCCTAATGCTAAAAAAATTTGTGAAACACCTGTGGCAGTCGATATACTCACTACACCCTGGATATATTCCTTAAGGGGTGTAGTTTCCAATATGGGTTTCTTTTTAGGGGTGTTTATTAAGTTTTAGTGCCTTAGGGTGTCCGCAAACCTGAGATGGCACCTAAATAAAACTATAATGAAAATAAGACCCCAGAATTCAGTAGGTGCTCCTCCTATTCTGGGGCATGTGGTTGGGCCAATAAGCGCACTAGTGCCACATGTGGGATATCTCTGAAAATGACAGAATCTGGGGAATCAATATTAAGTTCACATCTACCATGTTCTTGTGAATAATGGATAAAAATTGAAAATCTGCAAAAAAAAGTGACATTTTGAAATTTCAGCTCCACTTTGCTTTAATGCCTGTGAAATATCTAATTGGGTTAATAAACTTCCTTAATGCTGTTTTGAATACTTTAAGGAGTGTAGTTTGTTATATGAAGTCATTTACGGGGGTATCTAACATACAGGTCAATCAAAGTCACGTTAGAACTGGACTGGTCCCTAAAAAATGTATATTGCAAATTTTCTTGAAAATTTGAAAATTACTACTAAATTTCTAAGCCCCCTAATGCCGTAAAAAAAAAAAAAAACATTTAAAAAAATGATGCCAACCTACAGTAGTCATATAGTAGATGCTAGTTATAAGCTATTTTGAGTGGAATAACTATCTGCCTTACATGTGGAAATTTTTGAAGTTTGAAAATGGTAAATTTTTCAAATTTTTTCACGATACTTTGATATTTTTCACAAATAAACAAGGACTTTTTGGATCAAAATTTCTTAACAACTTAAAGCACCATGTGTCAGGAGAAAACAATCTGTGAATTACATGGATGGGTAAAAGTGTCAAAAAAGTTATTCTCACATAAAGTGACACATGCCAGTTTTCAAAAATGGGGCTCTGTCAGAGAGGCTAAAACTGGCTCCGGCGGTAAGGGGTTAAAATCTACAAGGAGGGAGGAAGGAGACAGCAGGTGAGGGGCAGATATGTTTGTGGGGTGGTGTAATGGTAGTGGGGCTGCAAGCAAACTCAACAGTGTCCCATTTACAATAGTAAGACAATGTAGGATATATAGGATGGCAAGCCAGAATAGAGTAAAAAAATATGTACCTTTTTATTGTAGTCAACTTTAAAAGCAGTAGAGAAACATGTTGCAGCAGCTGCTTTGATTTTCGCCCTCCCTTGCGAATATTTACATGAGTGCATGGGAGGAGAAATTCCTGTTTGTTGATTCTAACCCTTTTGCCTCCCATATAAGGTGGTATGGTCGCTACATAGACGACCTCCTCCTGATATGGGAGGGCTCCCCTGATTAAATTGTACAGTTTTTGGATTATATTAATAATAACTCAATGAAATTAAAATTCACTCATCAGTTACATCATGAAACCATAAGTTATTTGGATGTCTCGTTGAGGGGGTCATTTGGGACTCCCTTCATAAAGCCCTCTTCACAAAATTCAATACTATATGCTACGTCTTGCCATCCGCATCATGTAACACACAATATTCCTACAGGAGAATTGATACCGCTTCAAAAGAAATGGTGGTTCTCATAAACATTTTGAAGCACAACAACAGCTAGTTTTCAGGAAGATGCGACAAAAAGGATACTCAGATAATATTTTGGAGCAGTCTAGGCAGAAAGTGGAACTAATGTCACATGACAGTTTATTGACAGATAAGAAAAGAGGACAAAATAAGTTTTTAGGAATCACTTTCTCCACTACGTATTCTCCTCAATATGATAAGGTGGTTGGGATTATAAAGAAGTATCTTCCTATTCTATATACGCATCCCAGTTTGGCCAACATCATGTGTAAGGGAGTTAGGTTCATTTCCTTAAAAGCCCCTAATATAGGTTCCATCATCTCCCCTAGCTTGTTTTTGAGTACAGAAAATCAGAGAAGACATGGCTTACAACTACAGGTTCTTTTCGCTGTGGACATAGGGTTTGTATGACTTGTAACTTTATGGATATGAACGATACCTTTGTTTCCTACGCGACTAAAAAATGTTACAAAATACGACAATATATTAATTGTAACACAAAAAATGTGGTCTATATGATAGCTTGTACAATCTATCAAACCCAATATGTAGGCTGCACGTCCAACTCTCTTAAAACAAGGATTAGACGCCACATTTCTGATGCTAAAAAATTGCAATGGTTAACTACTATGTCCGCTGTATCAAAGCACTTTCTAGAACAACATGAAGGTGACTTGAAGTCTTTTCATTGCATTGGGGTGGAAAGAGTAACCCTTAATGCCAGGGGAGGTAACTTACGGGAAAAATTGCTAAATTGTGAGGCAAAATGGATATTCACACTTGGAACCCGGCAACCGCATGGTCTGAATGTGAAATATGATATCCTCTATTATAACCATTATTAAAATGCCCCTTCTTTTAACAATGCTTAGTGATATAATGATCTGACTATTTTTTATTTATATTTACTTGTGAGCTCAAGTCGGACACTCTCTCAACATATGCTTTTATTTTATGTTTGTATCATATTGACATTCCTCCGGAATTCTAAGAGTTAATTGTACTATTATGTTGGGGAACGCCCGATTTTCTATTTAAACTCCAACTGGACATTCCATGTTAGACCAGGAATAAGGTGTACGTCACCGAAACGCGTCGGTCCCTGCTGAGAGAGTATAAGGCTGCACACTGTTGAGTACGGTTAGTGGTTTGCACTGCTGCAACATGTTTCTCTACTGCTTTTAAAGTTGACTACAATAAAAAGGTACATCTTTTTTTACTCTATACTGGCTTGCCATCCTATATATCCTACACTGTCTTACTATTGTAAATGGGACGCTGTTGAGTTTCCTTGCATCTATTGACGTGGCCGAGAAAGCCCTCGGCGTCAACGTGCCTCCCTTTAATTGCTCGACCGGTGGATTGAGCTGGATTGTGCTATAGTATTCAATGGTAGTGGGGCTATCGTAGGTTATAGGCTATCCTGAAAAGATGGGTTTTTCAGGTTGCTTTTGAGGCTAGAAAAAGTAGCAGAAAATCTGTTTTTTTGGGAGTAAAGGGGTCAATGTACAGCTGACTACAGTGTAAATTTGGTGTGCCCTCAAAATAACTCAACACTAAACTAACTAACTAAACTGCTGGCAACAAAATTTAGTTCACCCCTGAGAGAAAATGCAGAAATTGTGCCCAAAGTGTCAATATTTTATGTGGCCACCATTATTTTCCAGCACTGCCTTAACTCTTTTGGGCAAGGAGTTCACTAGAGTTTCACAGGTTGCAGCCACTGGAATCCTCTTCCTGGTGGATGTTAGATACCTTGCATTCCTCCACCTTCTGTTTAAGGATGCCCCACAGATGCGCAATAGGGCTTAGGTCTGGAGACATGCTTGACCAGTCAAGCACCTTTACCACATTTTCTTAAGCAAGGCAGTGGTCGTCTTGGAGATGTGTTTGGGGTCGTAATTATGTTGGAATAATGCCCTGCGGCCCAGTTTCTGGAGGGAGGGGATCATGCTCTGCCTTATTATGTCACAGTAAATGTTGGCACTCATGGTTCCCTCAATGAACTGTAGCTCCCCACATCCAGTAGCACTTATGCAGCCCCAAACCATAACTATCCCATCAGCCTGCCTGAGGACTGGTTCCACAGCAGGTACAGTTAGGAGTCTCAGAAGGCTTAGCTAAATTACCTGAATGCCAAAGAATATAATACCTACGTATCAATGTTAAAAGTATGGATCCTTTTTGGGTTGGTGGTTCTGGGGTCAGAAGATGGGGTATTCCCTGGAGCAGATTGGTTCTTGCCTTGTGGGTTCCAGGGCATTCACCAGTGGGGAGGCTGGGCTTGAAATCCTTGTCTCCCTCATCCACATTTCCCTACCTTGGATAAACTTGATGGACATGTGTCTTTTTTCAACCATACTAACTATGTAACTATCACCATGCTTGACTGAAGGCAAGACACACTTATCTTTGTACTGCTCACCTGATTGCAGCCACTCATGCTTGACACCATCTGAACCAAATAAGTTTCTCTTGGTCTCATCAGTCCACAGGATATGGTTCCAGTATTTCACTGCAACACTTAGAACGGCAAGGGCAGTGAAACACTGGAGATGGCGGAGAAGAGCTTCAGGGTTTACCACTTCAGTAAGTGCAACTTTTTTGGAAAACCTTCTTTTTTTTTTTTCCCATATGACCAGAGCTGCACGGGAACCTCAGGGCCCCCAGCATCTAGTGCCTGTCTGCTTCTAATGCGGACGAAATCAAGTTCGTTAGTGCTTTTGCTGGGCTAGAGAACAAGGTCATGCACTGGGGCTTTGACTCTGCCAGCTGTAGGGCATACAACCTCCTTGCCCAGGACTATGTATTGGATGAGGAGCAGTCCTGCCTCAGATGACTGCTGAACATTACAGAAGGACAACTTCAATTACAGCAGCCAGAGTGAGTGCAAGGCAAGAAAGTTGTGACAGACGGCAACGAGGTAATCACATCAATCCGTTTTTATTCAGTTATTTTCAAATACAATGTATCATCCGTGACAAGATCATCTGGGAATGGAAATGGTTGTCCAGTTGAGCTTTGGGAGCTGAGAGGTTAATGGGATACGTGCCGTCCCAGCTATGACTTCCAATTGGGATCCATTAATTATATGGCAGGGGCATAACTAGAAATGACTGAGCGCCATAGCAAAGTTTTCAATGGGGCCCCCTCACCCTCTCCCTAAAAATTGGGAATCACTTGTAATTTTATAAATTTTACATAACATGGTGGACCAGACTGTGCAATTGCTTTATCACTTATATAATCCACAGCAGCATAACAATGTATTGCTATGTATAATGCCTGTGACATGCAGCTTATTAGACTCCATCTCTAGCAGGGCCTCATACGCTCCATTAGATGGCAAGCCAGAGACCATTATTTAGCAGGGCTGTGGAGTCGCTAAGCCAAAGCTCCGATTCCAACTCCAACTCCTCAATTTTCCCATAGACCAACTCCGGACTCCTTCAATTTACAAACTCCGGTCTCCTCTCGACTCCTCGAATCCCACATACATGGCGCATGTTTAACTGATTACTTTACTGTAGTAAAATGGTAATATCAAGCTTTTTATCACCTTGTGATACAACAATCAAGCTATTTAGGTAGAATATACACTGACACGCAAAATGGTA
Organism: Phyllomedusa bahiana; assembly: GCA_025379985.1. Taxonomy (NCBI): domain Eukaryota; kingdom Metazoa; phylum Chordata; class Amphibia; order Anura; family Hylidae; genus Phyllomedusa; species Phyllomedusa bahiana. The sequence goes on along the minus strand of JAODAL010026485.1, from coordinate 32,763 downwards.
ACAATGTTTTGAATTTGTGATTTTCAGGCACCGTATCTCACCATCCACTACAGCTTTGAACATGACAAAACAATAATCTTAGATATCTTATACATAAATTTGACTCATAACTATTTAGCAGATTCTTGTCATGTACCTGCATTGTTACTGTTTTGCTCCTAAAAATCAAAATGTTAATTTTTATTATTCCGTTAGTACTTTATAAATCCACCTTTGGATTTCAACAGTGCCTGAATCCTTCTGGGCCTTTGATCAGATTCAAGCATGTCTCAACCAAAATATGATCCCAGGCAGGGGCGTTGCTAGGTCTAAACAGATCCGGGCTCGGGCCCACTGTGTTTTTCTGGGTAGGGCCGGGTTCACACGACATTTTTCGCGCCTCATGTGAACTGCGGATGTTTTCTTACAGAGAAAAACCTTCTGTTCCTGTCACTAATTTTCTTGCACATTCCCACACAGGATACCAACCATCTCCTCAGCAGGTCACTTGTACAGTAATAAATCACCAAATTGACCAAATTTACTTTTTTCAGAACTTCTCTCCTTCATATTGACACATACCCCTAAACAGTCACCAAAACATCCACCTACACATTGAGCAACTCTACCAGACAAGTGATTGTGTACTAAAAACCCTACCTACAAAACAAGACCAAAACTATTACTACTTAAGGCTTTAAAAATCCTGCCAGACACTGACCAAACGCATCACCCCCACATGTGACTATCCACTGCCACACCAGGCCCTAGAGAACATATATTACCGCCTACAGGGACCAGATAGTGTAGATATATGTAGGCTTGTCTGCAGTCATTAATTGATTACACTGCAGTTACATTTAGTGACTCACCGGGAGACGTCTTTTCTGATCAGCATCGTTCACTTTCCTTTTTATTCTCCATCCCCCCGGTTCACACCTTCATGCTGATTGCTCCGGCCAAGGACTCGTCCTCTGAGGATTTTGGGACACAAATATCTGAGAATCCTCACATTTCCAGCAAACTCTTAATAATAGGTTTAGGCATTTCCCCTTCAGTTAGGTATATAGGGGCACTGAAGCAGTATATGGGCCACAGGCAGATATATGGGGCCACAGGCGATATATTGCGGACACAGCAGGTATAATAGGGGCCACAGGCAGGTATATAGGGGCCAAAGGCAGTATTATTATAGGGGGGGCACAGGCAGTATATGGGGCCTAAGGGCAAGAACTATTAAAGAGGGCACTGAGGCAGACTATAGGTCACTGAGGCCAGTATATGGGGTCACTTGACGGCAGTATATGGGTAGGGCCACAGGCAGGTATGATAGGGCCACAGGCCAGTATATGGGGGGCCACAGGCAGGTATATTAGGGACACAGGCAGTATATGGGGGACCACAGGGGGGGGCCCCCAAGGTATATGAGGGACACAGCTTGTATATGGGGGGCACAGGCAGGTATTATAGGTGCAAGGCTGCTATGGAAGGCCACAGGCCAGGATATGGTGGCCCAGGCAGGGATATGGGGTGGCACAGCAGCATATGGGAGCCACAGGCAGGGATATGGGGGCCACAGGCAGCATATGGGAGCCACAGGTAGGGATATGGGGGCCACAGGCAGGGATATGGAGGAACAGGCAGGGATACCGCCACCCTTTATGGGGGCACAGGCAGAATATGGTGGCCACAGACAGGGATATGGGGGCCACAGGCAGGTATCTGGGGGCACAGGCAGGTATATGGGGCCACAGGCAGCATTATAGGGCACAGGCAAGCATATGGGGGCCAAGAGAGGGATATGGGGGACACAGGCTGCATATGGGGCCACCAGGCAGGCATTATTAGGGGCAACAGGACAGGATATTGGGGCGACGGGCAGTATCTAGGGGCACAGGCAGGCATTATCAGGGGCACAGGCAGGGGATATGGAGGCCACAGGCAGTATATGGGGGCCACACTGACAGTGGATATGGGGGCCACATGGCAGGGATATGGGGGGCACAGGCAGTATATGGGGGCCACAGGCTGGGATTTTAGTATGCTTATATATTAAAAAGGGCACAGGCAGCTTATGGGGGCACAGCAGGGATATGGGGGCCACAGGCAGGGATATGGGGCCACGGCACCTGGCAGTTTTGGGGGCCACAGGCAGGCATATCAGGTGCACAGGCAGGGATCATGGAGGCCACAGGCAGTTTTTGGCGGGCCACAGGCAGGGATATGGGGGCCACAGGCTGTATATGGGGGCCACAGGCAGCATATGGGGCGCACAGGCAGAAAATGGGGCCACAGGCAGGGATATGGGGGCCACAGGCAGCATATTGTGGCCACAGGCAGGCATATGGTGGCCACAGGCAGGCGTTTGTATGGGGGGCCACAGGCAGGGCATATGGGGGCCACAGGCAGGATATGGGGGACACAGGCGCACAATATGGGAGCACAGCAGTATATGGGGGGCCACAGGCAGGGATTATGGGGGCATCAGGCAGGGATATGGGGGCCACAGGCAGAATATGGTGGGCCACAGTGCAGGGATTTTGGGGGCCACAGGAGGGATATTGCGGGCCACAGGCAGGCATTATAGGGGCACAGGCAGCATATGGGGGCCACAGAGAGGGATTTGGGGGCCCACAGGAAGCATATGGGGGCCACAGGCAGGCATATAGGGGCACAGGAAGGGATGATGGGGGCCACGGGCAGTATATGTGGGCCCACGGCAGGGCATTATTAGGTGGCACAGTCAGGGATATGGAGCCACAGGCAGTAATATGGGGGGGCCACAGCAGGGGATATGGGGGCCACAGGGGTCAGTATATGGGGGCCCACAGGAGGATTTAGGAGGCACAGGCAGCTTATGGGGGCACAGGCTAGGGATTAATGGGGGCCAAGGCAGGGATATGGGGGCCACAGGCAGGGATATGGGGCCACGGGGAGTATATGGGGGCCATGCAGGCATATAGGGGCAACAAGGCAGGGATATGGAGGCCACAGGCAGTATATGGGGGCCACAGGCAGGGATATGGGGGCCACAGGCATGGGATATGGGGCCACAGGTTGTTTAAGGGGGCCACAGGCAGGCATATAGGGGCACAGGCTGTGATATGGGGGCCACAGGCAGGGATATGGGGGGCCACAGGCAGGGATATGGGGGCCACAGGCAGGCATTATAGGGGCACAGGCAGTATATAGGGGCATGAGGCGGGGTAACGCGTTTAAAATAACAACATTCATACTCACTTTAACTCCCCGGCGAGCGGGGCTCCTCCGGCAGCCTCGGGCGCACGGCCTTTGACGCGCTGTGCGCCCGGGGAAAAGGCAGCGTCGCGATGACTTTCACATCATCGCGACGTGCCGGCTGAGGCCCGCGCGGCGCCGCGGCGGGTCCTCAGCGCTGTGAGGACCCGGCGGCCCCGCTGTGTCGGACCTGCGGGTCCGAAAATGTCTGCGGGGCAGGGAGCGCTCGCTCTCTGCTCCGCAAAAAGCCCTCAGCTGAGTGTGCGTCCAGCGGACGCACATGCAGCTAAAGGGCCAGTCGGTGCTCCAGGCCCAGCGCAGAGGCCTGGAGCCCGGGAGACTCGGGGCACAGGGTGTTTTATTCGGGGCCCGAGCCCCGAATAAAACAGCCTAGCAACGCCCCTGATCCCAGGTCTCGTCTACACATTTCCAATGCTGGTGCAGACAGGTTGTCTCACTTGGGTACAAATACAGGTTTTTCTCCAACTCTACCCACAAGTGTTCGATGAGGTTGAGGTCTGAAGACTGTGGAGGCTAATGCAGCAACTCTACTTCATTGTCATTGAATCATTTCTTCGCCAAACTCAGGGTATGCTTCGGGTCGTTGTCCTGCTGGAACACTCTGTCATCCTTTCATATGCAAAGTACTCGAGTGTACGAAGTAACTCATCATGTAGGATACTCACATATAGCTCAGCATTGAGATCAACATCGATCCTGGTCAGGTATCCAACATCTTTGGTTGTGAAACAATCATAGATCATCAGGCTTGTTGCATAGTTACATAGTTTGTAAGGCCGAAAAAAGACAGACGTCGATCAAGTTCTGCCTATTGTGCTATAGTGTTGATCTAGAGGAAGGCAAATACCCCCCATGAGGTAGAAGTCAATTGTCCTTCCCGACTCCAATCTGGCAATCAGAAGAAATCCCTGGATCAACGACCCTCCTCCAGAATCCTAGTCACTGTAACTTGTTAAATTATTGCACTCTAGAAATGCATCAAGACTCTTTTTGAACTCTGTTAGTGAATTTACTATCACAAGTTCCTCGGGCAGAGCGTTCCACAGTCCCATTGCTTTTACAGTCAAGAATCCCTTTCTATGTTTATGTAGAAATGTTTTTTTCTCTTGGCGAATAGATTGCCTCCTTGTTCTTGATACAGTCCTGGGTATAAATAAATCTTGAGAGAGATCTCTATATTGACCCTTAATATATTTATACATATTTATTATGTCCCCCCTAAGCCGATTTTTCTCTCAACTATATATCCCTAATCTTGCCAATCTTTCTAGGTATTGCAGTCCTTTTATTATTTTTGTTGTCAGCATTTGAACCTGTTCAAGCTCTACAATGTCTTTCCTGTAAACTGGTGGACAAAATTTTACACAATACTCTATGTGTGGTCTGACCAGTGACTTGTATAATAGTAGATGATTTTTCTCATCATTTTGATCTATGCCCTTTTAATACACCCCATGATCTTTTGCCTTGTCAGTACTGCCTGACACTGGCTGCTACAATTAAGTTTACTGTCCAGCAGGATGCCCAAGTTCTTCTACATGTCACTTTTTCCCAGCATTTTCCCATTTAACAAGTAATCATGGAATTGATTTTTCCTTTCCATGTGTACTGTATACCCTTGCATTTATCCATGTTAAACCTCATCTGCCATTTCTCTGCCCAGGCCTCCAACTTATCCAGATCCCTTTGTAATAAAACATCTGCAAAGATTGATATTCAACTGTGCAATCCATGTGTAAGATCGTTAATAAATATATTAAAGAGAATAGGACCCCACTAGTAATAGTGTAGTATGTACCATTAATCACCACCCTTTGTTTTCTATCACTGAGCCAGTTAGTTATCCACTTGCAAACATTGTCCCCCAGTCCAAGCATTCTCATTTTACTTACGAACCTTATATGTGGATGTGTCAAAAAGCTTGAAAAATTTAAATTGGACAATTTCTATGGGCCTCATCCCGATCCAGTCTAGAACTGACCTCCTCATAAAAGCTGATGACATTAGTTTGACAGGAACGATCCTTCATAAACCCATGCTGGACTTCTGTGATCTCACTACTACGAAGCTAGGAGCCACCTCCACTGCCGTGTTTGTTGTGTCAGAACTGATAGACTATATAATGAGCCAACTTGTTGACACTGATATTTTGCCTTGATGTCCATCTCTTGGCTTTTGAATGGATGAACAGACTTCATTTTGTACTCTTCCAGCTGTCATGGTCTCACATGACGCAGTTTGGGAATTTTCTTGGCCCAGAGACTATCGATGAGCTGGATGATGCTGTTTCTCTTTTTTGGAAAATCTTCTTCATGGCTGCTCCTCGATTCTAACCAGTGGCCATTTACTTGGAAATCAACCTAATAACATACTTATCTATGTGACCCAGCAAGGCAGCTACAGCTGTGTGGTGAGGAGGGCCTGTGGGCTCCTCTGGCTCAGTCCCGATAGCTTTTTGCAGAAATAGCTCATGTAGCCCAATGGGCTTTAAAATAATCCCTGGGGTGCTGAAATTTAACATGAAACCAGGGATTATTCTATAGTCTATGGGAGCTACTTCTATATACAGATTGGGGAAGAGGAGACATTATATTAGGGCCCCCAATGTTCCTCACCCCCAACCTTAGGTCTGGTTCACGTATACATCAGAGGTTCTGTTAGGAACCTCCGTCATGTTCCATTGAGAATAATATAAAAAATAGCGCAGCGAACACAGGAGGCCTCGGCGGAAGCCCAAAAAACCTATTCTAATCAATAGGATCGGTCAGCCGCTGTGGATGTCCATTGTAAAACATATCCTCAGCTGCCCATTTTTACCTATGCGTTGTAGGTCAGATGTAGATGTGAACCAGGCTTTAATGCTGTAGACATAGATACCTTTTTCATATAAATCCTGCAGCTTGACTCTGGACACTCCCTGCTGCTTCCTCTTTTCACCACCTTCTTGCAGTCACTGAGTCTCAGGGGTGAAGAGGTCAGTGCAGACAGGCACATCCACAGAAAGTGCCCCCCCCAGCACATCCCCATCCACCTTCTCCTCCCTGGAGCTCATACAACAAAGTAATAATACCCACCTGCACTCATCCCCCAAATAACCCCTTTGCCTGGTATTGTTACCGGACAGTCTGCAGCAGCCCAGTAAGGTGGAGTCTAGTGCGAATCTAGTGTGAGCTTTGAATGTTTATTTACTGCTGGTTGCCTTTGGATGTATTCCTCCCCGTCGCTCCCCTTCTGTACCGGGGACAGTAGTTGTAGCAGTAAAAGCAGAGCAGTAGTCTCTGAGACTTACTGACTCTTTTTTTTGCTGGTTGGGGAATGTGTTCTTCGCCCTCTGTCCGGACTTTTTAACTTCAGTTTCTGTACTGGACGGGGAGGAGGGGGGGCTGGGTTAGAAGGGGCTGTAGTGAACAGGAACTATGACTCTGATTGTCAATTGTCGGGGACTGTAGCTCCCCCATCCGCTCTGCCCTGACTCTTTTGTGTCTGTACGGAACAGGGCTATAGTGACAAAGGCTGACAGCACCTGATCACAGGCTACCTAGCTTCCTGGGGCCCACCTACACCCTACCTAGATACCTGGGGCCCACCTGAACTTGCATTACAGTACCCGTTTCTCAGTTTCTTTGGCGGGTCCCCTGTGGTCTGTGTGCAGGTCTGTGCTTGCACCTGCTCCCCTGCCCTCGGTTCACCTCTTCTCTGCTCTCCACAACTGCTCTGCTCTCTCTCCTCTTCTGCTGCGGCCGTCTGTTCATTGCTGGCTCTTGGAGTCCATTGTGTCCATGTCCGCTGAGTTCTGGCCCAATTTCAAAAACTCTTTACCAACTTGAAAAAATATGCCTTTTTGAGTGCTCCAACCTGCCATTCCTGGGGTACATAGTCTCTGCTCAAGATCTTCAAATGGACCCCGACAAGAAGACTGCTGTTTTAAACTGGCCAAGACTCGTAAGCCTCCGAGCTATCCAGCGGTTTATTGGATAGCTCGGAGTCTTAACTTGCTTCGACTTTTGTTTCCATTTTCAATCTGCTGCAAAGAATGTCAAGTAGGAAGCACTTTCCTATGCCTCTGATGACACTGATTCCATACCAGACCCACATCATACCTCTGGAAAGCTTTATTACTGCAGCACCTGTGAAGTTGCAGAAAATTAATCTAGGGAAGATGTTTGTGCGCCTGGCTCTGAAAAGACAGATCCTGTCATGGGGCGCTGCATTTGGAATCGCTGGCCACTCTGGAGTCTGAAAATCCCTCATCCTGATTTCTCGTCCCTACTGGTGACCAACCTTTTGTGCAATGTCATTGTCATGATCATGCCCGACAGACCCCCAGCTTTGAGTTCTGGTCGCCGGCCACGGCCGTTGCGACGGAAACCGTGGTTTTTGACATAATGCTTTGTATTCTTGGTTACCAGTGTGAACTAAGTCTTTCCTTCCTGTGTGTTTATTGATTACTGGCCAACGTCCGTGGCCAGGAATCCTCCAGCACCCTTTTAGTTAATCTGTGTTCCTCTTTGATTGACAGCTTTGTTTCCCTATCCGGCTTTCTGTTCTTTCCACCTATCACCTCTGCTCTGTGTTCACCAGTTCCCTATTTAAGGATTCCCTTACCTGTCCCCTGTGCCTGTTATATTGGGTCTTTCCTATACTTTCTGCTTGCCTGTCTATTGTTGGATTTTCTGGTTTCCTGACTCTGCTTGGCTTCTGACTATTCTTCTGCTCCTGATTTTGTACTGCGCTGCCCGCTTGCTGCCAACCTTGCTTGCCTGACTTTCCCTTATTGTGTTTTGTATTTGTTTGTCTGTGTCTTGTGTTCCCACATATTCAGTGTAGTCTTCAGTCTTCTGGTTGGGGCCGACCTTTTAAGGAGTCGGGTACCCCCAAAAGGCAGGGACAGGGGTTGGGACCAGCGTCAGGGCCTCACTCTGTCTGTGTCTTCTCGTGTGTCCCTGTCTGGTCCCTTACATTATAACAGGCCCATATTCCCGTCAACTCCCCCGGCGGTTCAACATGAGCACCGACTTGTTGGTCACTGACCGTCTGGACGAGTTGACGACCCAATTTCAGGGCATGGCGGGGCTTATGAATCTAATTTCACAGCGTCTGGACACCATAATGACCCCGGTACCTGGACCTGCCATCCCATCTGTGTCCCCACCTGCCCCTGTGGATCCTAGCACCCGTCAGAAATCTAAGATGCTGCTACCGGATCGCTTCGATGGTAATCCTGACAGATTCCGGACATTCCGGGAATCCTGTCATCTATTTTTTCGCTTCAACTATTTTTCCACTGATGCGGAAAGAGTAGCAATAGTTGTGTCTCTCCTTCAGGGCCACCCCCAGGATTGAGCATTAGCGATACCCCCTGAAGCCCCTGAGTGGAGATCAGTGGACAGATTTTTTTTAGCTCTAGGCCATGTTTATGATAATCCCAACCGTGCAACATGGGCAGAATCTCAGCTGTTATCTATTCAGCAAGGCCGTCGCTCGGCCGAAGACTACTGTTCAGAGTTCCGCCAATGGTGTACATTGACCGGGTGGTCTGACCAACCTCTAAAAACCCTCTTCAGGCAAGGGCTGTCTGATGCTGTAAAAGATTCTATGGTCAGCCACCCAACCCCTGAGACCCTAAATGACTTCATGACTTTAACTATTGACAGAAGACTAAGGGAGAGACGCAGGGAAAAGCAAGGGGGTTTGGCTCTTCAGCTCAAGTCAGGCTTTCCTGTAAAACCTCCTTCTAACTTCTTGGAGAGTTCTTCTTTTCCATCTCCCTCTCAGTCTTCTGAAGAAGAACCCATGGTGTTGGGTTGCATATCTGCTGCCACCAGGAGGAGACACCGGTTGGAGAACGCATTGTGCCTTTATTGTGGGAAACCGGACCATTTTCTGAGAAACTGCCCGACTAGGCCCAAGTCACCCCGAAGAAACACCAAAGGCCTGAGCAATTTCCAGGAAGGTAAATTGGATGTACAGGTACTTCTAACGTTAATAACAAGTTTGTTTTGCCCGTAACCTTGGTTTCTAGTTCAAGAGGTTTGCTTGTCGAGCTATGATTGACTCAGGTGCTGCAGCTAGTTTTATCAGCAGGGCTGTTGCTGAAGCTTTGGGGTTGGAACTAGTTCCATTGCGTTCTCCCTTTTCAGTTTCTAGTATCGATTCTACCTCCCTAACTGGAGGAAGTATAAAATATCGTACTGCAGAGATCACTTTAGATGTTGGGAGTTCGCATACCGAAAAGCTTTCCTTTTTTGTCATGGAGAAACTCACTGCGGATATTATTCTTGGGTTACCCTGGCTCCGCCTCCATAATCCTGTGTTCGACTGGAGGACCACCGAGTTGATCAATGGGGGGACTCGTGTGGTTCTCATTCTAAGGCAGTGCACTCATTGGTATGTGCTGTAATTGATACTCATGACATTTCTGAAGGTAATTCCGTTTTTAATGGCGGCTTTGATGGAGACGTGGTGGATAAACTGTCTCTGCACCAGCCGGATGTTTGCACTATAGACCTCTCTCCGGGGGCAGAGCTCAACTATTCTGCCCCGGAGCGAGAATCTATGTACCGAGATATTGAGGAACCTGAAAATATTGTTTCTCCGGGAGTAGTTGTCGCCACCGTGAATTCAGATCTTATGTCCTCGACTACAGACACACCAAGTTCTGCTCCTTCCGAGCAGCTCCACTTTTGCTGTGATGATGGTTTCCACCTCACTTATTCCGCCGTTACAGGTTGTGAAACTAAAATTGAATCCGCCAGTAAACGACTGTGCACAGTCTGGGCTAGGAGTCATAAGACTCTAAAAAATGCCCAACTAAAACAAATCGATAAAAAACATCGACTCAGACCAAAAAGGCTCCGTATTCGAGTCCCAGCAGTAAAATATACTCCCAAGCTGGTAAAGGGGAAACTTCACAAAGCCCACCCTGGTAAACCTGGAGGGTCTGTGGAGGGTCCGGTGGCCCCTCCTAGAGGGGGGGGGGTACTGTCATGATCATGCCCGACAGACCCCCAGCTTCGAGTTCTGGTCGCCGGCCACGGCCGTTGCGACGGAAACCGTGGTTTTTGACATAATGCTTTGTATTCTTGGTTACCAGTGTGAACTGAGTCTTTCCTTCCTGTGTGTTTATTGATTACTGGCCAACGCCCGTGGCCAGGAATCCTCCAGCACCCTTTTAGTTAATCTGTGTTCCTCTTTGATTGACAGCTTTGTTTCCCTATCCGGCTTTCTGTTCTTTCCACCTATCACCTCTGCTCTGTGTTCACCAGTTCCCTATTTAAGGATTCCCTTACCTGTCCCCTGTGCCTGTTATATTGGGTCTTTCCTATACTTTCTGCTTGCCTGTCTATTGTTGGATTTTCTGGTTCCCTGACTCTGCTTGGCTTCTTACTATTCTTCTCCTCCTGATTTTGTACTGCGCTGCCCGCTTGCTATCAACCTTGCTTGCCTGACTTTCCCTTATTGTGTTTTGTATTTGTTTGTCTGTGTCTTGTGTTCCCACGTATTCAGTGTAGTCTTCAGTCTTCTGGTTGGGGCCGACCTTTTAAGGAGTCGGGTACCCCCAAAAGGCAGGGACAGGGGTTGGGACCAGCGTCAGGGCCTCACTCTGTCTGTGTCTTCTCGTGTGTCCCTGACTGGTCCCTTACAGTCATGGACTTTGTGACAGCTTGCCTGGACTGTGCCAGAAAACAAGAACTCTCAACAGAATCCTGCGGGCCTCCTGTCGCCCCCACCAGCAGCCGAAGTTCCCTGGACCCATATTGCAATGGACTCCATGACTGATCTTTCTTCCTCCTCAAGCTGTTCCATAATCTGGGTTGTCATAGACCGCTTTTCAAAAATGGTGCACTTTATTCCTTCAACACATCTTTCGCCTGCACGGGATTCCAATTCATTATTGTCTCCAATAGAAGAGTAACATTTACCTTCTGATTTTGGTGTGCACATTGTTCGCAGCTTCAGATCAAGTTTGATCTGTCCCCTGCCCCCACCCTCAGACTAATGGTCAGGTAGAATGGTAAAATCAGATACGGGTGAACTATCTATGGCACTTTGTGTCAGCACGGCAAGATGACTGGATGTCTTTTCTCCCGTGCACTGAGTTCACTACAACAACCACTCAAATGAGTTCTCGGTGAGTTCACCCTTTCACACTGCCTCTTGGTACCAAATATGAAGTTGACACCCTCGGTCTACTTTCTATACTTTGCCAAGTCAATACAGTTTCCTACAAGCTCCACCAACCTAAAATCTCTCTTTATACCTAATCTTCAATCCCCTGGTCCTCAACCATTACTCCCGCAAGATCATTCCTCCCTTCTGGCTAGTACCAGAGACTTCTAAGAGGATATGAAGCACTAAAGGGGCAAGATCTGGAGGAAAGGTCTTAGTAGCCTCAGGAAAATATTGATGCTCCTGCATGAATCCACCAATTTCATAGATGCCATACCCAAGGGAGACGGAGCCATAAGCTCACCTCTTCTCCGCTCCAGTGAGCGCTCTACTCTTTCTCCTCCTCTGCTGCAGCTGTCTGTTCCCAGCCGGTCACTAGGGGGTGCCAGGACGGGGAGGAGGGGCTGCTTCTGATTTAAAGGGCCAGCGTGTGCCATGCAACTTTTTCCACCCAAGCACCTCTGACCCTAGGCTATTTTAGAACACCTCTCCCAACGTTCCACGCTTAGTTGTTGGTGTAGTTTTGCCGTTCTACCACTCATGCATGTTTTTTTTCCGGGTTGCCTTCCTGTTTCTGTTTCTTCCTGCTCTGTTCCTGACTCTGCCTTGTCTGCCCTGACTGATTTCCTATATTCTAACTACACCTCTGCCTCCTCCTCCTGTACCAAGCTCCTTGGTTGACACTGCGAGCACCTACACCGGGTGTAGCAACCTAGGGGTTTCCTGCAGCAAAGAACACCTAGCATTGTGGCGGGCTCTGGTGAAGACCAGGGGCCCCTTAGATTCTGCCCCTTGACATAAGTTATGCCGACAATCCCAGGGTGACCTAGAGGATCCTTTCAGATATACTCCAACTTGTTTATTGTTGGAGTCAGGTGTACGTCTCCATCTTGGTTAGGCATCTCTCTGATATTCCTGATGGAACATATTAAGACTTTGTGAAGCTGACTGAATGGATCCATAGGTCCAAAAACGTAAGTATACCACAGCCTTTTTTTCTACATATTTTAAATATGAAAAATGTACTAAAAGTTTTAATAGACATTTTTGGAAAAGTTTAAATAAATGAATATAAGTATTACATAGTCTTCTACATATTGAATGCTGACCTAGAGGGTCCACCTCCTGTTTCCTGTGTCCCACTGTGACAGTATCTCTTGTATATTTCACCTACTTTATCTGTTTATGGTGATTTCCAAAAAAATAAGTGTTAAAGTAAAGAAACTCAATCACCCAAGAAACGGTAGTAATTACTGCACTAACCTTATTCATAAACATGATATCTTGCATCAATAATTGTATATCGGACACAAACCAAGCATGAACATGGCATAGTTAGCAACAGTTTATGGTTACAATGTCCACGACTATTTTTCACACCACATTTCCAATGAAAAGCCATACTAATTATTATTACAACAGCTAAATATTTTGTATACATACAATGTATGTCACGATGCACGCCATGGTCCCCGCTGTTGACTGTGAACGTGTTGGTGTCTCTGGTCCCCAGTTCGCTAATTTTTGCCTCCTGTATATAGGCCCCTGTAGGTTATAGGCCCCCTGTAGGTAATATGCCCCCGTAGGTGATATGCCCCTGTAGGTTATAAGCCCCTGTAGGTGATATGTCTCCTGTAGATTATAAGCCCCTGTAGGTAATATGCCCCCTGTATGTTATAGGCCCCCTGTAGGCAATATGCCCCCTTAGGTGATATGCCCCGGTAGGTTACAAGCCCCTGTAGGTAATATGCGACCTGTAGTTTTCAGGCCCTTGTAGGTAATATACATGCATGTTATAGCCCCCTGTAGGTGATATGCCCTTTGTAGGTGATATGCCCCATGTAGGTTATAGGCCCCTGTAGGTAATATGCCCCCTGTAGGTTATAGGCCCCCTGTAGGCAAACGATATGCCCTTAGTGTAAGGTGTGGATATGCCCTTATGTATAGGTTTAAAAATGCCCCTGTAGGTAATATGTACCCTGTATGATATAGTTCCCCTGTATGTAATATGACCCCCATCAGTTATAGGCCTCCTGTGGGTTATAGGCCCCCATAAGTTATATGGCTCCCTGTAGGTTATAGGCCCCTGTAGGGTTGGTAGTGGTGGTTGGTAACCTAGGGACCCAGAAATAGGAAATGAGAGTGCTCTAGCTCTGAAAGGAAGTAAACTCAAAACAGCAATGTATTTTCCCTGAATTTACACTGAATTTACACTATATAGTACCTCTCAACCGTTCCGAATCATGCAGGACAGCCCCAGATTCCAGAGGCTGTCCTGAGGTCCTGGGCAGATGGAGGTATTTCCTGGGGTTCCAGGACACTTGCCCTGAATCCCCAGGACTGCACTGTTCATTTCACTGTTTGCGCATCCTTTCATAGCCTATTCAGCTTAACTGGATGCTGGATATTCTATTCAGCGTCCAGGAAAGCTGAGAGTCCCCCTATTTTTCATAACCAGCCAAGGTAAAACTGATAGCTGCAGGCTGATGCTATGAAGCAGACCATCGTGTTAGAAGGTCCTTGCTCTGACAGTAACTTGGCTGTTCCCAGTATCCCTAGTGCATTGGGTACTGGGGTAATAGTGACGGGGGTTAGTGTCAACCATGTAGTGATGAAAAACACCGCTGGCTGACACCAAGCCCCAGTGACAGTAATGGAGATGCATCTATCATATGCCACCATTGCTAACACTAGAATAAAATGGTGAATAGAAAACATAGAAACAACTGAAAAAAACAAAACAATTTATTTAAATAAACACTGCCCGACACCAGTCTTCACTGACCATTTTATTAAAGAAATAGATCCAACATAGTGTTAACAATCCTATGTAGTCCAGAGGAATGAACCCGCAGAAAAATATCAACACTACAAAAAACATGTTAGTACTAAACTTCACTCTCTACACACCCTGAAGGTCAGGGCTGCAACTGATCTTCTCAGGAGCAGGGGACAGAGTACAGGCCACAGCTTCACTGCAGTCTCTAGGGGGTTGGTACCCTGGAGATTTTGCCCTTAAGCCGTGGTCTGTACCCCCTCTCCTGCCCATTTCCCCACCATTGTATTATGGCTAGTGGCAACACAAGACACAAGTCCCACCTAACACTCCATAAGCCCCTCACCACTACCTATCACACCATAGTCCCTTCACCTCAACCTTTCACTCCATGGGGAGCATGAACAAGAGTGGGTAACAGCTAGAGAGGTGCTGGAAAAGTCAGGAGTCTAAAATGTTAATATGGTTAATTCTGCAAGGATAAAGCATGGTTTGGAGAAGTCGTCATGGCAGTCTGGAGCAGATGGAAAAGAAAAGCGAAAGCAAATGATTAACAATGATTGGGTCATTGTCTAACTGTATTATGAAACACCGACCAATCGGTTTGGCTGCATTTGGCTGGATTTGAGCATACAGTATGTCTCTGAATACTCTTTGGAATGTACGTGTATCAATATCCAAATCTACCATAAAGAGAAGACTGCAAGAAAGTCAATACAGAGGGTTCACTACACGGTGCAAGCCACTCATCAGCCTCAAGAAGAAAAGGCTAGATTGGACTTTGCTAAAAAACTCTTAAAAAAGTCAGCACAGTTCTGGAAGAACATTAGTTGGACAGAAGAAACCAAGGTCATCCTCTTAACAAGATGATGGAAAGAAAAAAGTATGGCGAAGGCATGGTACTGCTCATGATCCAAAGCGTACCACATCATCTATAAAACATGGAGGAGGCAGTGTGATGGATTGGGCATGCATGTCTGCCAGTGGCACTGGTTGACTAGTGTTTATTGATGATGTGATATAGGACAGAAGCAGTCGGATTAATTCTGAGGTATTCAGAAACATACTGTGTGCTCAAATGCAGTCAAATGCAGCCAAACTGATTGGTCGGAATTTTATAATACAGATTGACCCAAAACATTAGGCCAAAGCAACCCAGGAGTTTATTAAAGCAAAGAAGTGGAACATCCTTGAATGGTCAAGTCAGTCACCTGATCTCAACCGAATTGAGCATGCATTTCACTTGTTAGACTAAACTTCAAGTACAAAAAACAAAATTTGTGTCAGTGTCCAAATAGATATGGACGTAACTTTACTTATACTGTATGTCTGAAAAGTGTCTAATCCTAAATGGTCTCTGCATGGAGGTAATATGTCTCTAGAACACCTTTGTATAACTGGTATCTACCACTATAGGGTTACTGTATGGCAGGAATATTGGTAGTAGTGTAAATGTTAGTAGTGATAGTAATATAATGGTTTATTTTCAGGAACAACATGGCGGTATTATTCAGTCACTATGTGGTGGGGATATGTGGTTATGATGTGGTGGTATTATTCAGTCACAATGTGTTGGTGATCTGTGGTCATGGTGTGGTGGTTTTATTTGATCTTTTTATAGCGCTATCAATGATTAGTTATGGTTTGGTCAGTAAGAGTGTGGTGATATTTGCTCCTTGTATAGAGGTATTATGTGGTCACTGTATGATCATTATTTAGAGGTATCATCCATAGAACAGTGTCTTACAGTTATTTGTATGGATGTATGTATATACAATACATTCATTTATATAAATACATATTTATAGACCCAGTAGCACTGCTGTTGTATTGCCACATAATCTTCTTTCCTCATGATGCCATCTATTTTGTGAAGTGCACCAGTCCCTTCTGCAGCCAAACAACCCCACAACATGATACTGCCACCCCCGTGTTTCACAGTTGGGATGGTATTCCTAGACTTCCAAGCTTCTCCCTTTTTCCTCCAAATGTAATGATGGTCATTATGGCCAAACAGTTCCATTTTAGTTTCGTCAGACAACAGCACATGTCTCCAAAAATGTAGGTCTTTGTTCCTGTGTGCATTTGCAAAAATTAATCTGGCTTTTATATGTTTCTTTTGAAGTAATGGCTTCTTCCTAGCGGAGTGGCCTTTCAGCCCATGTTGATACAGCACTCATTTCACTGTGGATAATGACACAATCTTACCAGCTTCCACCAGCATCTTCACAAGGTCTTTTGCTTTTGTTCTTGGGTTGATATGCACATTTCGGACCAAAGCACATTCATCTCTGGGACCCAGAACCCGTCTCCTTCCTGAGCGGTATGATGGCTGGACATTCTCATCTTGTTTGTACTTGAGTATATTTGTTTGTACAAATGAACAAAGCACCTTTAGGTACCTGGAAATTGCACCCAAGGATGAACAAGACTTGTGCAAGTCCACAATCCTCTTCCTGATATCCTGGCTGATTTCTTTAGACTTTCCCATGATGTTAGACACAGAAACAGTGGGTTTCTGGTGTGCAATAAAATATATCCACATTTGTGTCTTTGCCAATAAATCTCTCAGAAGCTTCCAAAGACATGGCTTCATCATATGGGCTGTCCTAAATTATTTAATGACATAGTAATCCTAGTATATGTAAACTTTTGACTTTGCAGAAAGTAATAAAAATGCCTTAAAAAAATTCCCTCATTCTGGCATTTGATAAATATAAATAATTTTGGTAATCCTAATTGATCTAAAAATGGTAAGGTTTAGGAGCCGTTCACGCGGCTTATTCTGTGACTGATTCCAGCCGTACTGCGCGCCGTATTTGCGCTGCAGTACAGCTGGAATCCGTCCCAGTCATTACGGTAATCCACAGTTCTCTATGAGAACTGTGGATTCCGTCTCTTCTCCCCGCTCGGCGAATACGCCGAGGGGAGAGAAAGTGACATGCACATTATTTACGGCGTGTACGCGCCGTGAATAAGGAGTGTCTATGGGGCCGGCGAGCTGCCGGCCCCCCGCCCCGCCCCCACTGCACAGCAGCCAGCGTAATTGTGCTGCGAAATCCGTCCCCGCAATTGCGTCAGCAATAAGCCGTGTGAACATTGCCTTATTCTAATTTCATGTCAGATAGTGAGAAAAACATGTGTTTTTATGTAGTGTATGTAAACTTCTGGTTTCAACTGTATGTACCTATTTGCAACGTCTAAAAGTTGGGAGGTACGCTATATTGGTGTACATGTACATTATGGGCGACATGTATAATCGGGCTTTTCGCCCGTTTTTTGGCATATACTGTGCCTCCCAGCCCGAATCCCGCTGTCGGACGCGGGGATTCAGTGTTAGGCGCAGTGTTCGCCACTTTCAGCTGCGCCCCGCATGAAGGTGCGGGCAGTGGGCGCGGTGTGTGCACGGGGTAGGCGTTCCGGGGCGGGACGCGGAGCGCTCGTATACTCCAAGGCATGTACGATAGCGAGTCGGCAAAGCGAGGCGCAGTGCAGCGCTCGGCAGCTCCGACAGGCAGACCTGGTTTATTTTGGTCTAAATGCTCCGGCAGAGGCGAAGTGAAGCAGGATCCGAACATGCGAGGAAGCAGATAGAAGATCGTGACAGAAATCTCGGCGCTCCGCTCCGTGCAGCAGGAGTATGATTCCGAAAAAATCGCCTTTATAAAGGCGGAAAACATTCTCAGAAAAAGAGCTGAACGTAAAAAATAAACATAATTAAAAAAACAAACACTTTCCAAAACTCTAGAACGGCGCAATATCAAGATTTATGATATTGTAAATTGCCGGGAAATACAGTAATTCAAATTCTGAAACCTATTCTCATTGGTCGGCATAAACCGACCAATCAGAATAGGAGCGACAGTGAACCATTAAAACCTATGGGGAAGGATTGACCAATCAGAATCCACGGCGGGATAATTCAAAATACAGTAAAAAGTCAGAAAAGAGCTGATTGGCTGAGCTAGCGGGGGCTTGGCTAGCTCGGCCAATCAGAATAGGAGCGACAAAGACCCATTCTAGTCTATGGAGAAGTTTAGACCAATTACAATCCACGGCGGGATAATTCAAAATACAGTAAAAAGACAGAAAAGAGCTGATTGGCTGAGCTAGCGGGTGCTTGGCTATCCCAGCCAATCAGAGCGCGAGCTACTTCTCCCATTATAGTCTATGGAGAGATGGGCGCAATGCAATCTCGGCTCTCAGCGCCGTGCGGCATGAAGTATTAATCCAAAAATAATTTTTATTAAATGTAAAACATTGTCAGATAAAGAGCAGAACCCTTCCTTACAAATAAAACAGTTAAAAACCCGAACAACGCATTTGTCGCCGAGACCGGCGCTACATAGGGAATTACAATAGAGAGAATCGCCGGGAAATACAGTAATTCAAATTGTTTAAGCTATTCTCATTGGTCGGCATAAACCAGCCAATCAGAAACGAGCTGATTGGTTGAAGCGGCGGGGGCTCGTCCAGCTTAGTCAATCAGAGCGCGAGCTACTTTCTCATAGAGTTCTATGGGGAAAAGAAATTCTGAGCGCGCTCTGTGATTGGCTAAAAGAGGCACCGTTATTTGGACCAATGGAGATGAGAGGAGCGACGCTCCTATGGGTTTTCTAATGCAATCTGAAATCAAACTGTACACGGCCGAAATCAAATGATAAGACTACAGAAGTGGTCCTGATGTGTATATAAAATGAATAATAATATGGGGGTAACGAAAAAAAAAATGTAAATCAATAAAATCATGTTTATTTCTTTATTTTCGTTGCACCCATACTATTGATGCTTGGCTAACGAAAATAAAGAAATAAACATGATTTTATTGATTTAATTATTTTTTTTCGTTACCCCCATATTATTATTCATTTTATATACACATCAGGACCACTTTTGTAGTCTTTGATTTCGGCCGTGTACAGTTTGATTTCAGATTGCATTAGAGAAAGTAGCTCGCGCTCTGATTGACTAAGCTGGACGAGCCCCCGCCGCTTCAACCAATCAGCTCGTTTCTGCATTTTTACTGTATTTTGAACTGTCCCGCCTTGGAATATGATTGGTCAGTTTTTCTCCATAGGATATAATGGGACATTGTCGCTCCTATTCTGATTGGTCAATTCTCCCTCCATAGGTTATAATGTGACATTGTCGCTCCTATTCTGATTGGCTGGTTTATGCCGACCAATGAGAATAGCTTAAACAATTTGAATTACTGTATTTCCCGGCGATTCTCTCTATTGCAATTCCCTATGTAGCGCCGGTCTCGGCGACAAACGCGGTGTTCGGGTTTTTTAAATGCTTTATTTGTAAAGAAGGGTTCGGCTTCTTTATCTGATAATGTTTTACACTTAATTAAAAATGATTTTTTTTTATTCATACTTCATGCCGCACGGCGCTGAGCGCCGAGATTTCAGAGCGCCCATCTCTCCATAGACTATAATGGGAGAAGTAGCTCGCGCGCTGATTGGCTGGGATATCCAAGCCACCGCTAGCTCAGCCAATCACCTCTTTTCAGCATTTTTACAGTATTTTGAACTGTCCCGCCGTGGATTCTGATTGGTCTAAACTTCTCCATAGGCTAGAATGGGTCTCTGTCGCTCCTATTCTGATTGGCTGAGCTAGCCAAGTCCCCGGTAGCTTAACCAATCAGCTCTTTTCAGCATTTTTACTGTATTTTGAACTATCCCGCCGTGGATTCTGATTGGTCAATCCTTCCCCATAGGTTTTAATGGTTCACTGTCGCTCCTATTCTGATTGGCCGGTTTATGCCGACCAATCAGAATAGCTTTCTGAATTTGAATTACTGTATTTCCCGGCAATTTCCAATATCCTAATTCTTGAATTAGGATATTGGAAAGTGATTTTGTTTTATGTATTTTTTATTTTTTAGGTTTCAGCTCTTTTCCTGAGAATGTTGAACGCCTTTATAAAGGCGATTTTTGATTCATACTCCGCACCGACATGTGGAATGATTTCTCGCTGTTCCAGCCTGTCTCGCATCGGAACTGTTTTTCGGCGCAGTCCCGCACGGCGCCCATGTCCCCGCACTGTGCCCCACACACACTGGCGAGGCGCAGGGAACTTTTCCCCGCATGTATGAGTGCGCTACCTCCGGCGGCGAATCATAGGCGCAGCCCCGCACTGCGCCTCGGTCCCCGCACTGCGCCCCACACACTGGCGAGGCGCGGCGGACTTTTCCCCGCATATATGACCGCACTACCTCTGGGCGCCGAATCATAGGCGCAGCGCCGCACATGCGCCTCGGACCCGCACTGCGACTAAAACTAACTGGCGAGGCGCAGCGGAATTTACATGCTATGTATGAGCGCGCCCCGGCCCGACATAAATCAGGCGCAGTTTCCCCCGTGAAACTGGCGGAAAGGTGCGCCCCGACCCGGCGGGATTCATACATGTGGCCCTATGTGTTGAATAACTGTTATAACTTTTTTTACTGCAATTCCTCCTTTTTTTGCGTCATTTACCATACAATATATAAAAAATACTAACAAGTCATTCTGCAACTCATTACAATTACAAAATTCATACAGTTTTTTTTTTATCTTACCACTTTTTTCTGTTACCATATTCCAAGATCCATATCTTTATTTTATTTTTCCTCTGATGAAGCTTTCAAGGGCTTGTTTTTGCTGTAGTTTTTTTAGTACCGATTTAGGTTATATACAACTTTTCAATTACTTTTTATTCCTTTTGGGAGGCAGGATGAACAATGTTTATTATTTTCACCACTAACGATAAATAACATGGTCCTTATATAGTATGGATCATTATCAAAGAACTTTATTGAACTTTTACAATATTTGTTAATCCTATAAAGGATGTAGTGCAGTGTACTAGGCCTGTCAGCCAATCCATGACATGCCTGGGTCCTTTGTAAGGGTCTCTGCTTCCATAGAAAGCTATCTGTATGAATGTGGTTGCAGATGGGCCTACTGTAGTAGTTGTTATTTACTTTGGTGCATCTTGAGTGTACGGCCGGCATCTGAGCAGCTCCTCACTACTGCTTTTGCAGCGTTATATTTCAGGTATTTTGTTACCTTTTTATGCATGCATGCTGAAAATCTTTTCCATGCTCATACAACATACGTGTGTTACGTGTTGATTGGATATTGCAATAAAGTACGGACTAAGCTGTTTAGCTGAAAATTGGTTCCTTTTGTTGTTTGATTGAAGCTGGAGGCACTACGGGTCAAGAGGAAACCCGGATAAGGCACCGTGGCATAACATGCAAATATCCACATAGCGGTGAAAATGTTTAAATGAATTTACTTTGGTGCATCCATTTGTAGGCTTCATAGTGGGTGAAGATGCCAGGTCTGCTGATGTCATTGTGTTGGGGGCATGATAAAGAATTTGGAATTTGGAGAGGATATTATTCACAATCTATGGGCATTATATGATTCTATTAAATATTATTTAAATTTTGATGTTGTAATGAAGGTGGGTTTAAAGAACTGTTGCTTACCTTTGACATCCTAAATCTGGCCTTAAAAATGACATCTGTGAGACTCACTTGAAACATGTTTACTTCCACACATGTAGTATTAGCTACTGTGTGCTCTCCATTGCTGCCACTCTCCACTGCCACTTCTCTGCCCAATATTCCCATACTGCTCATGCATCGTGCCTGGCATTTTGCTCTTTAGCATCTTCCTTTTTCTGGGCCCTTTTCTCTTTTACAGAGAAAACTTACTGGCTGACAACTTCATAAAAAGCCAGTTCTGCATCCCATTTATTGATCTTTCACACCAAAATATTTAAGGACCTAACTTCGATCGAACCATTCGAGAAAAGTTAAAATCGAGTCGATCTTTTCGGCTTTCTCGACCGCGAATCGCTTTACGTTTGGTCCGAGTAAATCTCGAGATCTAGACTTGTGTTCGACGTGCCGCGCCATTTCCCTTTCACTTTAAGCTGCTTCCTGCACTTTTGGTGGCCATCCAATCAGTGCAGAGCACAGAGGGGTGTCAATAACGTCACCACTGACAGTGTAGGGATCTCATTGACTTCTAAAATCACCTTTTAAAATTATTCTGTTATGTGTATGCAGGGCCACCATCAGAAATTTTGGGGCCTCATACAGCTGGGGCGTCTGGGCACGCCCCCCCCACCCACCCGACCCAACCCCCTCTGCTCCTCCCCCTCCCTCCCCATCCCCGGCCATCCCGACAGAGCCCCACTCATCCCCCGGCTCACAACCATCGCCACCCCAGAAAAATAAAAATTAGTTTTTGGGGTCACAAGAAAAAAAAAAAAGCAATTGTGCCATTGTTTTTGGATCTAGTTCTTGCTGGGTTATACAAGGTCCAGCAAATACCTCCACATGTCACCATTATAATGTTACTGGCAAGCCAGTATACCCAGACCAATATTGCCAAGCAACAATATATAAATTCTAAATAATACCGCCCCCTATCACTACCATATACTGACTAGTACCACCATAATGTTATTGACTAAACTAGTATACCAAGACCAATATCACAAAATAACAACAACAATATAAAAGCACCGAATAATATCGGCACATCATCACCACATATATACTAATAATACTGCCATACTTTTTATATACCTGCCATCCTGATTATAAACCATCACACCAAAACCAATATTTCCTCCATACAGTGACCCTATAGTCGTAGAAACCAGGTACACAGGTGCTTTGCAAATAGTTTACTTACATTTAGGGCCTCACAGGTGACTTCTTGTCTGTTGAGTCATTCACTTTCCCTTTTCTTCTCTATTCGGTCCAGACCTCCATGATCACTTACTCCATCCACCACTCATCTCTATAGAATTTACAACACAAACACCTGAGACTCCTCACTTTTTTTTTTATCATTTTCCCAACTGAGTGCCCCCTCCCCCCATGTGCAAATTTCCCATTTATAATGGCCCTAATGGTAAGAATTACCCCCGGGTAATTATGGGGCTCCCTCGGTCGGGATGTAGGTACAATGGGGCCCCCGTGCGGTAGCTAAGTAGCTTGGCACCCACCGGGCAGTAGCTAGGTAGCTTGGGGAGACTTGTAGGTAGAATGGGGGCCCCCTGTAGCGTAGGCCACCCCTGTAGGTAGAATAGGGCCCTCTGTAGATTAGAGCCCCATTGTAGGCAGAATAGTCCCCCCTGTAGATTAGGGCCCCCTTGTAGGCAGAATAGTCTCCCCATGTAGATTAGGGCCCCCTTGTAGGCAGAATAGTGCCCCCCCACCCCCGTAGATTAGGGCCCCCTTGTAGGCAGAATAGTCCCCCTGTAGATTAGGGCCCCCTTGTAGGTAGAATAGTCCCCCCCCCCCTGTAGATTAGGGCCCCCCTGTAGGCATAATAGTCCTCTCTGTAGATTAGGGCCCCCTGTAAGCAGAATAGTCCCCCCTGTAGATTAGGGCCCCCCTGTAGGCAGAATAGTTCCTCCCTGTAGATTAGGGCCCCCCTGTAGGCAGAAAAGTCCTCCCTGTAGATTAGGGCCACCCTGTAGGCAGAATAGTCTCCCCATGTAGATTATGGCCACCCTGTAGGCTGAATAGTCACCCCCTTTGGATTAGGACCCCCTGTAGGCAAATAGTTCCCCCCCAGTCATTAGGGCCCCCTGTATGCATAGTTCCTCCCCAATCATTAGGGCCCCCTGTATGCATAGTTTCCCCCCCTCATCATTAGGGCCCCCTGTAGGCATAGTTCCCCCCCCCTCCCCGTCTTTAGGGCCCCCAGTAGCTAATTACTTACCTGGCCACGCTCCCCCAGCGTCTCCGTCTCCTCCCGGCCCCAAGCCTGCTGCTTTAGGCTTGGGGCCGAGAACAGGAAGCTCGGCAGGCAGCGTGATGGCCTCACTTCTGCTGCGCCGCCTGCAGAGCGATGTAGCACAGCTCTCCCTGCCATGCCGTTCATCTTAATTGTATGCTCGTCGCACGGACGTGCATACAATTAAGATCACCTCTGTGAAGCAAGGGGCGGAGCCCGCCTGCTGCGGTGGCCCTCCCCGGCTTCACAGACTGGCCGGGCCCGGTAGAGCAGTACCGGTTGTACTGCCCTATCGGCGCCCCTGTGTGTATGTCTCTGTATTTTCTGGTGAACGTCATCTGCAGTTCACTCTCTGAACTGAAAGCACAGCTCTTTTTTAGTCTGATCTATATCAGTCTGCAGACACTATTTCTCAGCGATTTTAGTCAGCAAAAGCTGCTTGTTAGATTAGTTAGGGTTGGGGGTACAGCAAGCTTATGAAATCATAGACAGCAATCGTTAGGGATTTTTATATTGCTGACTGCATCTTTCCCATCTTTACTTTGAGTGCCCAAATGTTCATTGTTCCAGTTTTGGGGGGACAGCTAGTGCACAAGACACCATTAGGAAATCTGCTCTAAAAAGAAATCGCTGTGATATACTGTTTTCTTGCTGAAAATTTGATTCTGTGCCTAAAAGTTCACTGTTCCAGTTTTGGGGTGACAGCTAGTGCACGAGATACCGTTAGGATTACTGCTCTAAAAAGAAATCACTTTGATATACTGGTTTCTTGCTGAAAATTTGATTCTGTGCCCAAAAGTTCATTGTTCCAGTTTTGGGGTTAGAGTTGTTGCATAAAAGACTCTTACCAAATCTTTACCTTTTTTATATTTTGCTTTTCGAACATGGAGAGAACTAGAGGTGATAAACAATCAAGGAGGGGCGTAAGACGTGGAGCTAGATGTAGAAGACAAGGCACTCCTCCAGTCAAAACACAATCGAGCACATTGTCAGTTGCAGGATCGTCATGCCTGTCATCGCTTGGTCGGTGTCCTGTGAATCTCAGAACTGAAGAGCGGCGCCAATGTGTTCTCAGTGGTTAACACCCTTCATCCAGCGGTTTTACCTCCTCTTCCTCTCAGTCAGGGGCACAAATGTCATCATCATTATCATCAGTCCAACTGAAGCAAACACGGCCAAATGTCACTCAAATGGCATTTCAAAAGATCAAGAGGCCAAAGAGGTGTCTGCTCTGACGCCAAATCGCTGATACCCTCAGAGGAAGAGAAGGAAGTTGGTCCGTTGGCAGAAATCCAGAGCGGTCAGCAATGCCTCGCAGTGCCTGAGGCTTCTAGCCCGCAGCTTGAGGATGTAGACTGTCAGGAAGTGGAAGTCACCTGTGATGATGATGATGACATTGCAGATCTAGCATGGTCTTTTGAGCAGTAGCTGGTGAGCGCATCATTAGTGGAGGATGATAGGGTAGTGTCAGTCTGGGTCCAGCCGCAGAAAAGGAGAGGGCGGTCGCAAAAGTCCGCTGACATTACTCCGCCAGCCGTGGTCAGTGGTGGCAGCGGTAACACCGCTACTATTAATTTTTCACCGTTGAAGAGGTCCAGGACCTGTGAAGCTTGGGTCTTTTTCAATCAAACCTCAGATTCGCCGACTGACATCACATGCCGGATTTGCCATCAACGCATCAGTAGATGTAAGAATCTAAAGAGTTTAAACACCACAAGCATGAGCAGGCACATGCATGCAAAGCATGAATTGCTGTGGAGGAGTCACTTGGAGAAAAAAGGCCACAGAGGTCCTGGGCTTCCAACCACCGTGACATCTTCTGTCTCCTCCTCCGCCACTTCCAAGCCCAAGTGGTCCTCTGCTGCTGATGTGCCAGAGCAACATGAGCAAGCACCATCCACAGTCCCAGATACCATTGGCTGATTCCCACCACCAGCAACACAGCCTACACCTTCCCCAATGTGACCAGCAGCCAGTCCACCAGCCAGCCTTCTGTGTACCAGGTGAGGGAGCAGAAGAAATGCTTTCACTCAGGGGCGTCGCTAGGCAGATTCATTCGGAGCACGAGCCCCGACTAAATCTGCCTGTGCTCCGAATGTCTGCAGCTCCAGGCCGCTGCCGTGGGCCTAGAGCGTCACTTGGTGCGGGCGGCGCCCGCTGATTTCTGACTGCACGGCCGTTTCACAGCGGCCATGCATACAGATTCGGGGAGGAGGCGGGACGGATCGTTACCGTACTGTCTTCTCCCCTGTATGTACGGCGCTTGGTAAGCGCTGTACATACACGTCGGCGTCGCAGGGGGCGTGACGCACCGCTTTCATCACCCCCCTGCGACGCTGGGATCCTCTAAGCCGGCAGCTCTGCCGGCCGAGGAGGTCCTGGGCCCCCGCGAGACGGCGTAGGTAGCATGATGACATCACGTTGCGTACACCGTTCTCAAGCTGCCGGACCTGGACGCGCGGACCGTGCCTCATTAGGTAAGCAGGTTTTTTTATTTTGTTTTTATTAGGTAAGGGGGGCATATCACTGGTTACAGGGGGCATATTACTGGCTACAGGGAGCATATCACTGGCTACAGGGGGGCATATCACTGGCTACAGGAGGCATATCACTGGCTACAGGGGGCATATCACTGGCTACAGGGGGGCATATCACTGGCTACAGGGGGGGAATATCACTGGCTACAGGGGAGCATATCACTGGCTACAGGGGGGGGCATATCACTGGCTACAGAGGGGCATATCACTGGCTACAGGGGGTATATCACTGGCTACAGGGGGCGGGGGCATATCACTTGCTAAAGGGGGGTATATCACTGGCTACAGGGGGCATATCACTGGCTACAGGAGGCATATCACTGGCTACAGGGGGCATATCACTGGCTACAGGGGGGCATATCACTGGCTACAGGGGGGGCATATCACTGGCTACAGGGGGGGCATATCACTGGCTACAGGGGGGATATCACTGGCTACAGGGGGGGCATATCACTGGCTACAGGGGGGCATATCACTGGCTACAGGGGGGGCATATCACTGGCTACAGGGGGGTATATCACTGGCTACAGGGGGCATATCACTGGCTACAGGGGGGTATATCACTGGCTACAGGGGGGTATATCACTGGCAACAGAGGGGCATATCACTGTCTACAGGGGGGCATATCACTGGCTACAGGGGGCATATCACTGGCTACAGGGGGTATATCACTGGCTACAGGGGGCATATCACTGGCTACAGGGGGTATATCACTGGCTACAGGGGGCATATCACTGGCTACAGAGGGGCATATCACTGGCTACAGGGGGCATATCACTGGCTACAGGGGGGTATATCACTGGCTACAGGGGGATATATCACTGGCTACAGGGGGCATATCACTGGCTACAGGGGGGGCATATCACTGGCTACGGGGGCATATCACTGGCTACAGGGGGCATATCACTGGCTACAGGGGGGCATATCACTGGCTACAGGGGGGCATATCTCTGGCTACAGGGGCATATCACTGGCTACAGAGGGGCATATCACTGGCTACAGGGGGGTATATCACTGGCTACAGGGGGATATATCACTGGCTACAGGGGGGCATATGACTGGCTACAGGGGGGCATATCACTGGCTACAGGGGGGGCATATCACTGGCTACAGGGGGGCATATCACTGGCTACAGGGGGTATATTACTGGCTACAGGGGGCATATCACTGGCTACAGGGGGTATATCACTGGCTACAGGGGGGCATATCACTGGCTACAGAGGGGCATATAACTGGCTACAGGGGGCATATCACTGGCTACAGGGGGGAATATCACTGGCTACAGGGGGGCATATCACTGGCTACAGGGGGCATATCACTGGCTACAGGGGGGCATATCACTGGCTACAGGGGGCATATCACTGGCTACAGGGGGGGCATATTACTGGCTACAGAGGGGCATATCACTGGCTACAGAGGGGCATATCACTGGCTACAGGGGGGCATATCACTGGCTACTGGGGGGTATATCACTGGCTACAGGGGGCATATCACTGGCTACAGGGGGTATATCACTGGCTACAGGGGGGTTTATCACTGGCTACACAGGGGCATATAACTGGCTACAGGGGGCATATCACTGGCTACAGGAGGGTATATCACTGGCTACAGGGGGCATATCACTGGCTACAGCGGGGGCATATCACTGGCTACAGGGTGGTATATCACTGGCTACAGAGGGGCATATCACTGGCTACAAGGGGGCATATCTCTGGCTACAGGGGGCATATCAATGGCTACAGGGGGGCATATCAATGGCTACAGGGGGGGGTATATCACTGGCTACAGGGGGCATATCACTGGCTACAGGGGGCATATCACTGGCTACAGAGGGGCATATCACTGGCTACAGGGGGCATATCACTGGCTACAGAGGGCATATTACTGGCTACAGGGGGTATATCACTGGCTACAGAGGGGCATACCACTGGCTTCAGGGGGCATATCACTGGCTACAGGGGGGTAGGTCACTGGCTACAGGGGGCTTATCACTGGCTACAGAGGGGCATATCACTGGCTACAGGGGGCATATCACTGGCTACATGGCGGTATATCACTGGCTACAGGGGGGTATATCACTGGCTACAGGGGGCATATCACTGGCTACAGGGGGGGCATATCACTGGCTACGGGGGCATATCACTGGCTTCAGGGGGGTATATCACTGGCTACAGAGGGGCATATCACTGGCTACAGGGGGCATATCTCTGGCTACAGTGGCATATCACTGGCTACAGAGGGGCATATAACTGGCTAAGGGGGGGCATATCACTGGCTACAGGAGGGTATATCACTGGCTACAGGGTGGTATATCACTGGCTACAGGGGGGCATATCACTGGCTACAGGGGGCATATCACAGGCTACAGGGGGGCATATCACTGGCTACAGGGGGTATATCACTGGCTACAGGGGGCATATCACTGGCTACAGAGGGCATATAACTGGCTACAGGGGACATATCACTGGCTACAGGGGGGCATATCACTGGCTACAGAGGGGCATATCACTGGCTACAGGAGGGCATATCGCTGGCTACAGGGGGCATATCACTGGCTACAGGGAGGTATATCACTGGCTACAGGGGGCTAATCACTGGCTACAGAGGGGCATATCACTGGCTACAGAGGGTATATCACTGGCTACAGGGGGCCTATCACTGGCTACAGGGGGTATATCACTGGCTACAGGAGGGTATATCACTGGCTACAGGGGGCATATCACTGGCTACAGGGGGCATATCACTGGCTACCGGGGGGTATATCACTGGCTATAGAGGGGCATATCACTGGCTACAGGGGGGCATATCACTGGCTACAGGGGGCATATCACTGGCTACAGGGGGGTATATCACTGGCTACAGAGGGGCATATCACTGGCTACAGGGGGCTTATCACTGGCTACAGAGGGGCATATCACTGGCTACAGGGGGCATATCACTGGCTACATGGCGTTATATCACTGGCTACAGGGGGGTTATATCACTGGCTACAGGGGGCATATCACTGGCTACAGGGGGGGCATATCACTGGCTACAGGGACATATCACTGGCTACAGAGGGGCATATCACTGGCTACAGGGGGCATATCACTGGCTACAGGGGGGCATATCTCTGGCTACAGTGGCATATCACTGGCTACAGAGGGGCATATAACTGGCTACAGGGGGGGCATATCACTGGCTACAGGGGGGTATATCACTGGCTACAGGGGGGCATATCACTGGCTACAGGGGGGCATATCACTGGCTACAGGGGGGCATATCACTGGCTACAGGGGGGCATATCACTGGCTACAGGGGGGGCAGATCACTGGCTACAGGTGAGGGATATCACTGGCTACAGGGGGCATATCACTGGCTTCAGGGGGGCATATCACTGGCTACAGAGGGGCATATCACTGGCTACAGGGGGCATATCACTGGCTACAGAGGGGCATATAACTGGCTACAGGGGGCATATCACTGGCTACAGGGGGGCATATCACTGGCTACAGGGGGGCATATCACTGGCTACAGAGGGGCATATCACTGGCTACAGGGGGGCATATCACTGGCTACA
Organism: Phyllomedusa bahiana; assembly: GCA_025379985.1. Classification (NCBI taxonomy): domain Eukaryota; kingdom Metazoa; phylum Chordata; class Amphibia; order Anura; family Hylidae; genus Phyllomedusa; species Phyllomedusa bahiana. The sequence goes on along the minus strand of JAODAL010026485.1, from coordinate 2,730 downwards.
GGGAGGTATATCACTGGCTACAGGGGGCTTATCACTGGCTACAGAGGGGCATATCACTGGCTACAGAGGGGTATATCACTGGCTACAGGGGGCCTATCACTGGCTACAGGGGGTATATCACTGGCTACAGGAGGGTATATCACTGGCTACAGGGGGCATATCACTGGCTACAGGGGGCATATCACTGGCTACAGGGGGGTTATATCACTGGCTATAGAGGGGCATATCACTGGCTACAGGGGGGCATATCTCTGGCTACAGGGGGCATATCACTGGCTACAGGAGGGTATATCACTGGCTACAGGGGGTATATCACTGGCTACAGGGGGGCATATCACTGGCTACAGGGGAGGGGCATATCACTGGCTACAGGAGGGGCATATCACTGGCTACAGAGGGGCATATCACTGGCTACAGGGGGGCATATCACTGGCTACGGGGGGCATATCACTGGCTACGGGGGCATATTTCCGGCTAAAGGGGGCATATTACCGGCTAAGGGGGGCATATTACCTGCTAAGGGGGCATATTACTGGCTAAGGGGGGCAGTAACCTGGCTACAGGGGGCTAATAACATGACTACAAGGAGCATATTATTGGCTACAGTGGGCAGTAATCTGGCTACAGGGGGCATATTACTGCCTAAAGGGGGCAGTACCCTGGCTGGAGGGGCTAATATCCTGGCTAGAGGGGGCAACTGCTTGGCTAAAGGGGGCTACAACCTGGCTACAGTGGGCTACTACCTGGCTATAGGGGGCAAATATTTACCTACATGGGGGTAATTATTACCATTTGGGGCACTATAGATAAGGAGTTTGTATAGAGATAGGAAATTGTAGAGAAATGCTGATAAAATTAGGTGTCTAAGATGTTTGTTTTGTACATTTTTCAGTGAAGAGTTGTGGACGGTAGAAGTCATCATGGCGTCTGGGCCGGATGGAGAAGAAGAAGGGAAATAGAACAACTCTTCAGAGACGTCTCCTGTAAGTCACTAAATGTAACGTCAGTGTAATCACTTATATTTCTCCTGAGCCTACATACAAAGGTTTTTCTTTGTAAAAATACATCCGCAGTTCACAATGAAATGCAAAAAATTCTGTGTGAACCCAGAAAAACTTTAGGGCCCGAGCCCCGGATGTTTTGTGACCCTAGAAACACCCCTGCTTTCACCCCAGCCATCCTAAAGCCAAAAGCCTGAATGTTGGCATTGCCAGGCTCTTGGCCTTGGAAATATTGCCTTTCCGCCTGGTGGACACAGGTGGGACCCGTCACATCATGGTCCTGGCATGCCTCCCATATCAGATGCTGAGCAGGCATTTTTTGCCAGAAAAGCTGTCCCTGCCCTGGTCCGCCAAATTGCAGAAAAGATCTCCAGCGCATTTGCTGTATCTGGGTCCACCAAAGTCCGTCTCACTACAGACACATGGACTAGTAAACACGGTCATGGGCGTTACATCTCACTGACTGCTCACTGGGTGAGTTGGGTGGATGACAGTGCCTCTGGTGATGATAGGTCTCGGGCTCGGCGGACACTCTTCCAGATCCCCAACCTCGACGTGTAGCACCACGTGCCAAGAGAAACCAGGCCATTCCAAAATTAATTTGACTTGGAGACCATCAACACACAGGTCAAGAGCTGTGGATGGCTCTGCGCACTCAGACTGACCAATGGCTGGGTGCTAAGAACCTGGCACCAGGCAAGGTGCTGTGCGACAATGGGAGAAATCTCCTTGCTGCCCTGGTTGTGGAGAAATTTCTCAAGTGCTACCCGGGTCTTGACTGTCTGCTGAGGAAGGCTCGAGGTCTTAGCTCACACTTCCTGCTTTGGCACGACTGGCAGCGTTGCAGCGTCATCTGGGCCTCCCCGTCAACCATCTGATATGTGATGTGGCAACACGCTGGAATTCCACCCTCCACATGCTCCAGTGATTGTGGCAGCAGCGTAATGCCATTATGCAGTATGAAGTGTCGCATGGCCTGACGAGCAGTTGTGCGGACCTTGGGGTGTTGAGCCATAGAGAGTGGAGGCAGGTGAGGGATCTCTGCACCATCCTTGACAGTTTTGAAGACGCCACCAAAATGGCCAGTCAGGACGATGGCATTGTCAGCATGACCATTGTGGTGATATTTTTACTGGAACAAGTGTTAGAAACTCTGCGGCAGCAGATGCCAGCAGGGATAGAGGAGGAGGCGCACACAGATGCGGAACCAGAGCCTTAATTGCCAAAGGATGTAGAAACCCCAACTGTTTCGCAATTCTATAGGTCTTCTTTAGGCGGTGGTTCTAGGTTGAGGGCAGGTGCAGGATGGCAATTCAGCTCACATAGTAGAGCGCATGAGGCTAGCCATAGCTCTGGTGATGGTCAGCATGAGGAAGTGGAAGAGGATGATGAGGCAGGGGTGGACACCACTGGTACTGATTACCTTTCAGTGGTAAGAGGTTGACACAGATTACAGGAGGAGGAAGAGGAGGAAGATTTTGTTAGTGCCCCTGGACTCTGAGGCTTGGAAGATCCCAGCAGCATCTTACAAATGACTGGTTGGATGCTACATTACCTGCAACATGATCCACGCATCAAGGCAATCAAAATGAACAGTGATTACTGGGTGGCCACCCTCTTTGATCCACATTACTAATCAAAGGTGAGCAATTTCCTTCCACCCACACAAATTGACAGTAGAATGCAGGAATTTGAGACAGTGCTCATTGATCAACTTGAGAATCTTTTT
>JAODAL010026484.1:0-56715 GCA_025379985.1 Phyllomedusa bahiana | reverse complement strand
TTTTTTTTTAAATTTTAACTAGTAGAGGAAGTGTTTTTTTTCCCCAATCTAGAATTTTTCTTATTTAAATGTAATGCTGAGATATGGAAGTAAATTGCTTGCCTTGGAAAAGGGAAAGATTTTTTCAGTATCTGGATCACTGAGGGGTGGAGGTTGAAATCAAGAGCTAGGGATTTAGAGGTGTTAATTTTATAGTAGGAAAGTTTGCTAAATGCGGAAAGGACTTTCATTATTGATGGCAATCACCTAACGGGGTTAGAAACAGTTAGGAGAATATCGTCCGCAAAAAGAGAAATAACATGTTTTTTCTGATATTGGGATTCCTGAGATGGCAGGGTTTGTACGAAACAACTCCGCTAGAGGCTCCATTAAAAGAACAAATAAGAGAGGGGAGAGAGGGCACCCTTGTCGAGTACCGTTGGTTATTTGAAAGGGTTTGGAAAGAATATTATTAGATAAAACTCTCGCTGAAGGAGAAGAATAGAGGGAATGCATCGCTTGAAGTATAGGGCCTGCGAAAAAGTAAACGACCAGTGTATCCTGTCAAAAGCCTTCTCTGCGTCCAAAGATAGAAGCAGAGAAGGCAGTTTCCGAGATTCGATGTGGTGTATCATGTTAATAAGTCTTCTAGTAGCCTTCGGAGCCTGGCGACCTTTAGTAAATCCCACCTGGTCCGCACCAATCAGGGTCGGCATTATATCCACAAGTCGGTTTGCAATTATTTTAGCGAACAACTTAGTATCTGAATTAAGTAAGGAAAGAAGTCGAAAATTAGCTGGGGAATCAGGAGTTTTCCCCGGTTTTGGAAATTAACTATAGTAGCTTGTAGCATTTCTTGAGGCATAGAGCCCAGTGTCATAGCTGAGTTGTAGAGGTCGACCAGGTGAGGATTCAAGATAGGAGAAAAGGTTTGAAGATATTCGTTAGAGAAGCTGTCAGGGCCCGGAGCTTTACCTCTAGGGAGAGAGTGCAGGGTGCGTGATATTTCTTTAGGGTTGAAAGGAGCGTTTAGTTTAGTTATAATATCTTGAGATAGAGAAGGAAGATTGAGAGAGGAAAGGAACTCTTGAATATCGGCTTCCTTGGGGGGGAGTACAGTCGGGGTCATCTTTCAAATTATAGAGTTTAGTGTAGAAGTCGCTAAAAGCATCCGCTATGGCTTGTGGGTGAGTTATTTTGTGGGAACCATCCAAAGACTTAAGGTATGGGATAACGGATTTGTGGCGCAACACAGCCACCCTGTTAGCCATCAATTTAGAAGGCTTGTTCAAAGATTTATAGTATGATACTCTTATGTATTTAGTTTGGTTGTCGAAGTTTTCTAGCAAGTGTTCCCTAAGGGCTTGTTTGGCCTTGTAAAGTTCAAGATGATTAGTGTGAGTAGGGTGTTGTTTTTTGTTTAACTTCTAATGTAGTCAAGGTGTTCATTAACTCCGTCCACTGTTTAAGTCTTTGTCTTTTAACTTTGGAAGATAATTAAATTAAAATGCCTTGATTTAAAAGCCCTTTTTGGGCAATTTTCCCAAAATATAACTGGGTTAGTGCTGGAGTGTTGGTTTAAAGTAAAGTATTGATTAAAGTGTTTGGAAATCTCCTTTTGATGAGAGGGATCAGATAAAATTTTTGTATTTTTTCTCCATGAAAAGGGGCCAGGTCCAGTTGACTCTAACTTAATGGACTTTTTAAAATAGGGGGGCGTGGTTGACCATGTTTATTTTAAAATTAATTTCTCTTCTTTGTAAGGCCCATTTATCTCCCAGGAAAATATCTTTCCTTAAATATGAGGGTGTCTGGGGGAGTAATAGGTATAGTTTTTTCCCAGAGGCTTGGAAACACCGCATAATCATGAGGAGGTTTGATTTAAAACCCAATGGAAAGGCCTTTGGGGGATGTTATGTCTTGCGAAGAATCTTGAGGATCGAGATTACTTTTTAAAGTCCCCACAATAAAAGGGCCGGACACTTTTTTAGTTTTTTTTAAAATATTTTTTTTTGGGGGGGGTATTTTTGTTGAAATGTATTTTGTTTATTTGTTCCAGACCAAAATTTTAAATCTCCCTTCGGGTAAAATTTTTTGGGGGGTGAATGGAAGGAACTGTGTCTTTTTATTGAATACCCTTTCCTGCCCCCTTTTTTTTCCATACATGAAAAGTAATATGTGGGAAAATTTTTATGATGGAGTTATGGGTCATTGGAAAGAAGGTGCGTCTTTAATAACAGAAAATCCGCTTGGGTTTGGTGGCCTCCTTCCAAAACCATTGGCGTTTGAATGGGGGTGACATTTAAAGAAATATCTTTTAAGCCATGTAAAAAAAGTGAGAAAAGCTGAGCCCAAATACAAGATTTTATACATCGAAGGATATTGGATGGGAGAAACCTTAAGAAGCGGTGCGACCAGGGGAGAACGGGAAAGGGAAAGGAGCAAGGATAACAAATTTAATATAAATAACAATAACCATAAGTAGGCGCGTCGAAGCTGTGCAAACTCTGGTGACGGAGAGTTTGCTAAAAAGGAACATCGAGATCACGGATCTCAATCCAACACAAACACCAATGCCCATATTGGGCGAGAGAAGAGCATACAGAGGAGGAATATAGATCATGTGTTTATCGTGGACCACTCTCTGGAGACCTTGGAGACGGACGGGGCAGCAAGCAATGGAAGATCATCTTCAGATAGCAGATTCCATTTAAGTAGTAGTTTCTGTCCCTCCTCTAGGGACAAAAGGACATGGGCTCTACCTTCTTTTCGTATGATGAGCTTTGTAGGGAATCCCCACCTGTATTGGATACCCTTGTTACGAAGAATTGAGGTGATAGGAGCAAATCTTTTCCTGGTAGTCAGAGTATGTTGTGAAAGGTCAGCAAAGATCTTGACTGAAGAGTATGGATTTGGAAGTTGATTCAACTGTCTAGTAGCTTGAACTATGTGATCTTTTGTATGGTAGAAGTGGATTCTAGCTACGACATCGCTAGGGACATTATCCGGGATAGTTTGGGGTCTGAGAAGGCAATGAGCCCTGTCAATAATCAGTTCGTGTTTGGAGCAGTTTGGGAGGAGGGTCTTGATCAGGCCTTGAAGATATGTCTGTAGTTCAGAGTTGGGGACCGTGTCTGGTATTCCTCTGAATTTTAGATTGTTTCTTCTGCTCCTATCTTCTAAGTCAGCTAGCTTCAATTTAATTTTGTCCAAATCATCCTCATGTGTTATGGGCGTCTACTAAATCGTTATGTGCCCTAGAAGATTCCTCCATTTTTGTTTCAACGTGGTTGATCCTATCACCTACATCGTCTAAATTAGCTTTTCATTTGGAGATGGAGGTTTGAAAGGGGAGTTTTAGGGAGGTATAAGGGTGATTTATATCATCATGCAATGCCCCTTTTATTAATAACACACAGGTTTCCTTCGCTGAAAGGTCCCCACTGCTTTTCAATATCCCTCCAATATTAGTGAAATGGTATTTATACAAGGTTGCTTCCGTAATAAAACATTAAATTTTTTTTAAATTTAAAAAAAATTTTGAATGCCCAGTGTAAACAGATTCCACCTTCACTTTCTATATTTTGTTTATATTTATCATTCACCTGTGGTTCATTGAAGTATCCCCTTACTTGCGTAACGATGGGAATTGCCCGGGAGGGACTTGTTGCACCCAAAGGTCGGCGTGTGACCCCTTCCTTAACACCTCACTTATATATGTTCCTGTGGTCTAAATGTAAATTCATTTCTTAAAAAAATAAATGATAAAAAAAAGCGGTTTTGCCAGTATGAGGGGCCATAAACAAATTTATCTTTTATTCATTATATCCCGTATCTATTGTAGCATATTTTGGGGTTATTTCACATAGCGCTGGGATTTGTTCGAAACTAAAATTGGTAGACGTTCCAAATTGCATCTTCATTTAGGCCATTAGGTGCCGTGTTTGCTTTTTGTGGATCCAAAATATTCTTTTGTAACAATTTTTTTTTTAAAATTTGTGTATCACTTGTTTACTTTTTTGATTCCCCTTTTTAGATCCCATAACATTGTTCCGTTCAAAAAAATGTTGGCCCACCGATGTTTCACAAATTTTTTATTTTTACTTTTTTTCTTTTATTCCTTTTTTTTTTCCTTTTAGTTCAAACATTTTATCTGTGATCTATTTTCTTAATTCCATCTTGCGGTCTTGTTGTTTGGCCAATATATGTTTTCCCCGAAAGGATTTTTGCATATATATGAATTGCTGGAATTCATGTGAATTTTTTTTTTTATAAATTAGGGTCCCTTTTTTTGGATGGATTTTCTATCATTTTTATTTTTTGATTACAATTTTTGGGAACGCAAGACAACCATATGTACCTTTCCTTTGTGTTCCTTTAGTTTTTGTTTTTTTTTTTGTTTTTGTTGTGGTCTGAACTAATGAGGACTTACCAAATTTTTTTCCCTCCCGGGTATATAAATCTAGGGGGCCCAAAAAAATAACTCACCCCCCCACTTTATTTTTTTCACCGCCCCAAATGCTGTTAACACTTAATTTCAAATCGCCAAATCAAGGGCGGCAACTCAGTGTTTTGGGCATGTAGACATGGAAAAGAAAAATCCCTCAGTTCAAACCGAGCATCAAAAGGGGAAAAAGATGATTTGAGTGCCTTTGAAGTGCATGGTTGTTGGGCCAGAAGGGGTGGTCTGGTATTTAGAAAATGCTGATCTCCCGGGATTTTCACGCAAACCATCTCTAGGGGTTTTCAGAGAATGGTAAAAAAAAAAAAAACATCCCGTGGCGGATCCTGTGGGCGGAAATGCCTTGTTGATGCCAGAGGTCAAAAGGGAGAATGGGGAAAACTGGTTGAGTGATAGAAAGGCAAAGGACTCAAAAAGCCCCCGTTAAAACCAAGGTAGGCAGAAGAGCATTTGAACGCACAGTCGGCGAACTTTGAGGGGAATGGGTCAGCAGCAGAAGACCCACCGGGTGCCACTCCCCTTTTAGCTAAGAACAGGAAATGAGGCTCCAATTTGCCCAAGCTCATCGAAAAATTTGGGCATAGAAGTTTTGGGAAAAAAAGTTTTCCCGTTCTGAGAGTTCGATTTTGCTGCACATTCGATGGTAGGGGTCAGAATTTGGGTCAAAACATGAAAGCATGGATCCCTCCTGCCCTTTTATCAACGTTCCGCTGGTGGTGGGGGGTTCAGGTGTGGGGGGGGGTATTTTCTTGGCCTCTTTGGGCCCCTTGGTACCCAAATTTGGGATCCCTTGCAAAACCTTGTGGAAATTTTGCCCCGAAGAATTGAGGGTTCGAAGGCAAAAAGGGGGGCCAAACCCGTTTTATTAATGGTGTCCTAATAAAGTGGCCTTGGTTAATGACCTTTTTTTGGATCTACCTTAGTATATGCCCGTTTTAAAAATATTTTTAAAAAATTTTTTCTGCATGGTGTCATAGGTGGGGAATTTTGTTAATCCCTTTGATCTTTTTTTTGTTTTTTTTGTTTGCGGTTCTCCCAGTTAATTTTTTCCCATTTCATCCCCTATTTTTTTTATCTGTCTCTCACCTCTTTCAACAAATTTTTGTATTTGTTTCTGTTTGTTTCCCTTTTGGTAGTTAAACTATATACGATTTGCTAATCCTTAAAAATTGCCCCTTAGGGATTCTTTTATCAAATTTGGAGCATGTTGGCTTTTTGCATGCAAGAGGTTGTTCCTCTCCATTTCTTTTACGTGCAAGTTGGTCTTCAATTTTTTATTTTCTACAGTATGTTAATATTGACATCTAGGTAGTCAATGGATTTTTGTTTAATATTACTTGTGAATTTTATTAGGGGATGCACCGTATTTATAAATTCTACAAAAAGATTTAACTCTTCTAATGTGCCCGTCCACAATAATAGCACATCATCCACAAATCTTAACCACATTTTTATGTGTTTTTCCCAGCGACTAAATATTATGGATTTAGTTTCCAGGTTGGCCATAAATATATTGGCTATACTGGGAGCTGCTGGAGAACCCATTGCAACTCCTTGTCGCTGTATATAAAATTCACTGCCAAATTTGAAATTTTTGTAAGGATGATGTCTAATATGTTAGTAAGAAAACAATCATTTGGTTGGATATTTGGGATTTTTTATAAGTTCTTTTTCTAATTTATATTTATGCCTTCCTCTCTAGGGATATTTGTATAGAGGTTTTTGACATCTAGGGTACATATGTATGTTATATCCTGTATATCAACTTGTTCTAATCTCTGTAATAGGTCACTGGTATCTTTCAGGCATCTAGGGAGAGTTTTGACTATGGGTTGCAGGAAGCTATAAATATATATTTCAAGAGGATACAGTATAGATGATACCCCGACACTATTGGTCTGCCTGGTGGTCTTTTTAAAATCCTTGTGGATCTTTGGAACCTTTATATAATATTGGTATCCTGGGTGTGTCTATCGTGAGCATTTTATATAGTTTTTAAATCATAATTCCTGATCTTACTATTTCCCATTAGATATTCATCTACTTCTTTTTTCAATAATTTCTTGGATCTTTTCATGAGCTGTTCATATACTAACTCATCTGCTAGTTGGGACTTTGCTTCCTCTATGTATTGGTTGCGATCCATTAGTACTGTAGCCCCCCCTTATCCGCCTTTTTAATAACTACCTCATCATCTTGTACCAATTCTTTTAAGGCCCTTAGTTCTTTTATAGTTGTGTTTTTAACAAAACGTTTAAATTTATCCCATTTCTCCTCCACTTCTTTTCTAACCATCACTTGAAACGTAACTAGCATGGGACTACAAATTATGGGGTCATAAGTACTCTTTTTTATAAATTTTCTAGGTACATTTAACGTTGAATTACTGTTACCATATTGAATTTTTCATTTTATTTTTCTGCAAAATCTGTGAAAGTCCAATTCAAAATAAATCTTGGTTTGTGAATGGGTAGATACAAAATTTAGTCCTTTATATTTTTCTGTTCTTCAGAAAGGACCTTAGATGAAATGTTCACCATTAGATCTTCTATTTTTCTTGTTTGTACGTTTGGGTCTCACTGCTACAGCTCTGGCTCCTTCTTCTGACAATTCCTCGCTTGTTGCTTCCGCGCTGGTACGATCCTTTAAAAAAGGTTGTGCGTTTTTCTTAGGATGTCTCATACGCCCTTGTAGCGCTGTTTGAGAGGTGAGGTGTTGAGGAAGGCTCACACCGCACAGATGCTGGATGCAACAAGTCCACTCCAAACAGGATTTTTCCATGCGATTACGCAAAGTGAAGGAGATACTTCAATGAACCACCAGGTGATAAATGATAATACAATATATAGAAAGTGAAGTGTGGAATCTGTTTACACTGGACATTCAAATTTTTATTTAATTTGAATAAAAATTTATATGTTTTATTATGGAAGCATACCGTTGTATATATACCATTTGCACTAATATGGGAGGTATGAAGGGCTAGCATCATATCATTCAGAAGAGAGGGAGACACCTCTTGGTCTGTGACATGAAATGAGTCCAATGAGACTGGAGGATGTTCTGATGAAGCCTCTGTAGATGCGGAAGGTACATGAGATTCAAGAGAGATCTGACATTTTGGCTTTCTGTTTGACTGGACTATTTGTAGCAGAGTTTTGAGCAGATGTATGAGGTGAGACCTCGGCATTGTTTAGAGAAGAAGCTGACTGGTTAGACTTGGATCTGCTTCTCTTCAAAGATGAGGAGGGATTAAGTGAGGTTTGGTTTTGTTCAAAGAGATGATCTGAGAATGAGGACTGAGAAGATGAATTTGCGGATTCAGGGAACCCAGATTCTGTAGCGGGTAGTATTTTTGCCGAGGACTGTCTAGTTACTACCCCGTCCGTCCCCAAGTCTCTTTTAGGGTTACCGGGAGAGAAAAAGGTCGTTAGACTCAGGGATTTGCCTCTCTCTGTTTTTTGGAAGGACCCATTGGGTGTGAGGCGAAGATTGCACTGTAGAGTGGGCATGTAACTGAATGGAGAGTGGCACGTTAGTATCTAATAGTAGAGTGGCCGCACTTTGTAGCGTATAAAAGGTCGGAGTGGGTGTTGCTAGCCCAAGGGCATGGTAAGTTAGAAACTCAGGACATGTTGTTTAAAGGGGTTGTCTCACTACAGGCTTTCAGCCTACTTCAATGTGTCTGGCAGCATAGGATTTTTGAATTCAGGGGCGTGATTCTTGTCTGCCTCTACTCCTCGCCCTTCTCCCCTCCCGTCAGCACACAGACAGCTCTCCTCCTCAGACTGCAGTAACTTCTATACAGCAGGGGAGGAAGGCGAGGGGGTTTGCTGCCAGGGTTAACCCTGTGTGTGCCTGCCTAGATCTGCTGCTCACTGCTGAATCAACTGCACTGTGTCTGTGGCTGAGCTCTTGCTGCTCCTCTCCACAGAGTCAGGAGACAGGAGAGGGCTGATCTATGAGTGTGGAGAGGTCTGTGAAGCTGTGTATGCTAATAGCAGAGCAGGGGGGATGTAAGTGTTCCTATACCCCCTGCTTAGCATACAAATCTCCATGGACATATCAAGCAACAAAACACAAACCCTGTCAGAACAGACACAGGGCAGCTGTGAAGCGTGTTACTATAATCACGATGTTTCACTAACCCCTCGTTCACATGGCTTATTGCTGGCGTAATTGCGGGGACGGATTTCCCCCCACAATTACGCCGGCAGCCATGCAGCGGGGCTGGGCGGTGGCGGGGGGCCGGCAGCTCGCCGGCCCCATAGACTGTCACTATCTATGGCGTGTACACGACGTAAATAATTGACATGTCACTTTCTCCCCGCTCGTCGGATTCGCCAAGCGGTGAGGCAAGACGGAATCCACAGTTCTCTATGAGAACTGTGGATTACCGTAGTTACTGGGACGGATTGGAGCCGTATTGGAGCGCAAATACGGCGCGCAGTACGGCTCCAGTCAGCGCCCAAATAAGCCGTGTGAACGAGGCCTAATACAGAGCAGAGCAGGGAGGGATATGAACCGTTCACATGCCCCTCTGATCTGTTCTCTTAGTATAGTCAAAGCTCCACAGACACATCATGATTATAGTAACACACTTCACTGCTGTCACATCCTACTGACCACAGATCAGCCTCATCTCTGTTCTCCTCAATCTGTATAGAAAGCAGGAGGGAGCAGGCACACACAGGGTTAAACCAGGCAGCACAGCTATACAGACACAGAAGCCTCCCCCTCCCTTCCCTACAGAAGCATACTGTGCGGGAGGGGCTCTGTGCTCAGACCTGTATTGAGAAGCTGATGAGTCACCAGCACTGACAGTCAGTGAGATAAAAATCAACAGGTCGGCTGCTATAGTCATTTGAGGAGCTGATGCACTTCTACTACCAGGGATAACTCAAAATCAGTAGGACATTTGTAATGAACATATATTGCGAAGCTGCTTGTTTTTTAAAGATCTTTTAATTAAAAACCAATCATTGTAGCGAGACAACCCCTTTAAGGATGTATACCGATATCACAGGCCTGGACACCTAGAGATAAGAATTACACTTCAAGACATACGGGTATTACATTCTGATGAGGCAGAAGCTATCCTCTTTATAAGTTTGTTCTGAATGGTAAATTAAATTGTCGGGTTTGGAATAAGATGTAGTAACTGCTATTGACCACAAGATGGTGCCAGAACTCTCTTTGTGAAAAATGGGAGAGGTTCAGTTATACTTTAAATGAAGTATGTGCTAGAAAGGAGAAGTGTGGACAGAAGAATGACACTAGATGGCGACAATACACAGTGTGTGAAGAGTTAAAAAGGTCTAGAAGAGACCAGGAGGATAAAGAAGGGGGAGGGGAGGGAGCAGAGTTAGAGGGAGAGTTAGGAAGGAGAAATATAACTTGGTGATGGGATAAAGGGAGGAGAGGAGAGTAGATATTAGTTAAGTCAGCAGTGAATGACAATGATAAAGGGGTGCAACTGGATTACAGCAATATATAGTTAAAAGCAATATATAGTTAAACCAAAATGTACCTAGTATTTGTTAGGAGGAAGAGTATATATTAAACCCTTCAGTAACACATATTAATATAAAACCCTTCTGGGTGTGGCATAAGATATAGACGAGGATCTAATATACAAATATAAAGTGACACCAGGAGATCCCCAGACCAATGAGGGGCCCCCCCCGGGTCCCGTAGCCCACCTCTCAACGGGAGCCGGGGTCACCACCGATCAAGAAATTCACCCCCCCACTGGGTACACCTAGGGAATGAAACAAGAGAATAACACTGGCATACACCTTGAAAGGTCAATCAGGTCATAGGGGAGAGTCCCAGAGTGATGCGTAGAAGCCGGGTAACAGGGTCCTTATGACACAGGAGATAGCTGGCACCTTCAAATCTTCTATCCACAATAGCTGGATCGGAGTGTTAATCAGCCAGTTTAATTAGGTAGATGACAACCCGATTGAAAAAAGTACTCACGGCTTGAAGAGCAAAGTCTGAGTTCCTGAGAAGATCGCCCGATGTCAGCCACCGATGACCTCTCACAACCGGGAGATAGTTGCCGGGTACAGGTAAGCCAACCGGAGGCCCAGGAGCCCTCGCCAGGGATTACTACTCCCGGTGTCTTGATGACTACATAGGGCAGCCTGAGGACCGTATCTGCTGGGATACGCTCCACAGTGGGGTCCGGAGCATGCACCATGGCTTCCAAGATAGTGCAGGGAGATGAGGGATCACTATCCCGGGATCGGTCCCTTAAGTGAGGCTGCAAATAGAGAGTATCTCCTTGTGCGCCCAGCTCCAATCTCTCAGCGGGCCAAAGCTGCGCCAAAACCCCGGCTGTGGCCCTTCTGCTTCTCCTCAGTTCGGGGGCCGAGGATGCTTTGCGGCTTGCTGTGGAGGTTCAGTAGTGGTTAGTTAGCCCAGGGAAGAAAGTGGAAACTCAGCGGCCCCCTACCTACCGGTGAATAGAGGAGGGCCAAGATGGTGCTGGGAGCTCCCGCCAAAGCCCCTCAAGTATCCTGTTCCCCGGGTACTGTCTGGGAGAAGATGTCTCTTACTAGGGGAGAAGCGCTTCGAATGTGGGTAGGCGCAGGAGGAGAAGCCTCTAACACAGAGACTTTATAGATGTATGTCTAAGGGAGTGCGGACGGAAGACTCCTCTACGAACAATTGGGACCCCCTCCGGCCTCCGGGTAAGTAAGGGGTCCTTTCTCCCAGCAAGGGAGTCCTTAGCGCCCGAACAGTCCACCAAGGGCTCTATACCCGCTGCTGCAGTGTAAGCTCTGAGTAAAATGGCGCCCGGGGTGAGCGTCGAGGCTCTCTAATAGACCTCCCTTTGTAACCCAGATTCCTCGAACGGGTCTCCAACTTGCTTAACTGAGGACCGGGAGTGGAGGAGGCACAGGGGAGAGTAACAGCCCGCAGGGGATCCCTTGGGGATTAGGCCGTAAGTCTCCGGTGGTAGCAAATTAAGCTCCCGGCAGGGGTGACTGAAGATGGCGCCTGAGATGCCCGCTGGAGCCCGCCAAACACCACCACTCAGGGCACAGTGGAAACGGAGGCTCGTCCTACCGTGAGAAGCACGGGACAAAGTCCGGGAGCAGTCAGAGAATTTTCACGAGCCGTCGGAGATCCCTTGGGAGGTCTAGGTTTCTGGCGCCGGGAATTTGTCTTAGGCAGCCCGGGGGCCGCACAGGCCTAGGGGAGGCCCCGCACCAGAGTCCAATATGCGGGCAAATTAGTAGCTCACAGAAATGTCAAATTAAAAGTTGAAGATTATCATAGACTTCAATGTCTAATTTCATTCCTGGTAGATTGTTCTCCCTGAGTCTCTTTCTACACTATCATCTATCAAGACCATTAACAACCCCTTACCTCCATGCAGTTATTAAGCCTTGGGAGTGTTACAATTAGGCTTAGACTGGCCCACAGGGGAACAGGGGAAACACCTGGTGGGTCATTGAGCATGATAGACATGGAGTTGTATTTTAACTACACATACATCCTCAGAAGAGGCAAAAAAACATAAAAGCAAGATGCAAACCATAGGAGGCATCTACAGTCATGCTGTAGGGTAGGTCCCTAATATAAACTCCACCGGTAGGCCCAGAAACAATTCAACTGGTGGACGCCTAGAGTCATCTCCATCTGTGGGCCCAGAAACAGCTCAGCTGGTGGGTCTCTAGAGTCACCTCCACCTGTGGGCCCCAAATGCCCAAGTATGACACTGGTTACAAGGATACTCTTATGTTGAACAAGAGTAAATGCACTTAACTGATGTTTTTATAATGTAAGATAATAGTGATGACATTTCTGTACTAAGGTGTCAGACCTTGGGTTAACTGTAGAGATGAACTTTATAGTCTGCTGTGTCTGGAGTTAACTGCACTTTTTGAAATAGTTGAATGTCTTCCAAGTCACTGTGATGTTAATATATTGAATATATTGTGAGCGTTAAGCTCTGCAGCCATTGGAGGAGGTAGGGGTGAAGAGTAATTTGCTATAGAGATTAGCTGGGAGGAATGAAGGTCTCACTTAACCCTAGGAAGCCTGTGGCCTTTCCAGACTGCAGCTGGTAAGGCCCATAGCTCTCATTTATCAGCCATGGATCTCTACAAGAGACTAAAGGATTTCTATGAAGGGAGCTGCTATTTAGCTGAGCATGGAGGATTTCTTGGACAGTTACACTTGAGTGTGTACATGAGAGGCAGTGCAAAAGGAAGTCCCCCACTGGCCTGCTGAAAAGATGGTGTTCAGAACGTTGCCTCTGGCCTGGCCCATCTAACTCTAGTTCTCCGGGGGTTGCTTCTCTATCCCCTTACAGTCAAAGCTGGAAGATGTTACAGGATGTCACTTCTCTTGGGGTTGGAGTGCTCTTTGAAGTCCAAGCTTCATCCAAATAAGGGACAGGGTTAAAATGGAACTCCACTGGCTGTTAGCTGTGACATAGGCTGAGAAAGGTGTGAAACTTGAAACAGAGATAAAATGTATGGTAACTCGCTGATAAATAAAAACAAGTTATGCTTGGTTCCAATGTTAACCTTTCATCTGCCTCCTGCACAACATCAAGAGCACCTCCCTATCACACTACAGCAGAAGGACTAAAACTACCTGGATGGAGCATGCATCTGGGGGTAACAATACCATCCACGCAGCAGTTCCCCATCTTTAACTGTCTTCGTCCCAGAATGTGGCATGATAGGTGTGATTGTAGTTAAGCTACTGTGACAAGTACTGACCCAAGTACTACTACTCTCACCAACTCCTCTGCCCTGCACTCCAGTGCCTATGATCCTTCTACACCTGCTACCCTTGTAGTTAAGTCTATTGTAGGTAGGCAAGCTTTTCTTAAAAAGATTGTTTGCTTGTTAACAATCCCTTTGAAAATGAGATCATCTAGTTTAAAAGATGCCCTCTCCTCTTGAAGAGCCACTGCAGGGAGTGACTGCCACTCAGGAGTACCTTGCTTGTTCATCAATTGCATGGAAGGCCCATTGCTTTCAGTGGGCACTATGAGTCTTCAGAAGAACCCTCTGGTCAGCTTATGTGTGCAGGACCTATTATGTGGTATAGAGTACCAGGCAACTCATTTTAGCCGTGGATCTGTAAAGCAAGGTGTAGGCCCCCTTCCTTTACCATACCTGCCACTTCCACTTTCTCATGGTGAATAAATATCATGTCTAAAAAATATTTTTAAGTTAGGGTATATTCACATGGTGTATTTGCGGCCGTATTTCAGGGCGTAATTGTGCTGCAATGTGCCTGAAGTACATCCTGCAAATATGGTAAAATCATAGCACTCATTGATAGCTAGAGTGTACTTCTAAAGCATCCGGCGCTTGCTATGCACACAGTATGCACTGCTATACGGCAGGTAAACGCCGTGTGAACATGCCCTTACTTCTCAGGAAAACCATACAGTGTCCTGCAGGGATGTATAACCTGGTTCATGGTAAAATGAAGATGCTTATGATAACATTATTTGTTGTCCAGGGCAGTAAAGGGGTTAATATTAATAATAACCCTGCTGGTATGAGGCATTGAAGTAGTTAAAGGGGTTTTGCCATGATGTAATGTTGACGTGGGATCCTCCAAAATGGGTATTTAATCACTTTTCTAAATATATGTGATTACAAAAAAATGCAGCCCGAGAGAGCTACAGGCTGCCTTACCTGCCCTTAGTTACTTAAAAGCTTCTATTAGATACAACCTGACAAGAGCTGCTGGCCGGGCTTGCGCAGAGAACACTTCTTATCTGATGAGAGGGAGCTGAAGAAGCTTTCAAGGCACCGGGTAGAAATATGTTGTCTTTTGTATACAGAATCCACTAGGTGTAGTGTGATTTTCTGAGTAGATCCCTGCTTTATCTGATGACAGAGAACATGAAGAAGCTTTCAAGCTGCTGTGGAGAAAAGGTGTTGTCTTTTGTATACAGAATCCACTAGTTGTAGTTTGATTATTTGAGTGAACATTTCACACGATCCCTTATGCACGGCTCTGTGCTCTGGCTGTGTCTCTCTCTCTCTTGGCTCAGCCTGGCTTGTTTACAATTGCTTCTTAGCAGATAAGGCACGTCCTGGCAAAACCTCTTTAATAGTAGCATCCTTTGTGGGCCAGGACAGTTATAACACATATAGACATACACATAGACACATACAGACATACGCACTCATACATACACACACAAACATATATATAGATATGAGGATGTGATTGATGCAGGATATTGCACAGAATAGTTGGAGAAGCCATTCTGTAGACAGTGTTCGCCCCCTTCAGCCATATGTCTGCCTTTAATTCCTTTAAGCCCAAGCATAACATCTTTGTTGGGGTTTGTATAGTATATGATAAAATGGAGGCTTGTGATGCTTTCAGCGGAACTGCACCTACACAACAAGCACACATCTCATATTTTTACTGTACTCCTACTGGTTATTGCAGCATATTCCTGGTTTTTATTGAGTGACATAAAATTTTACAGCTGAAGTAATGACATACGTAACATACATACGTACGAAGCCTCAAAACATTCAATAAAAATTCACACAAAAATTAACTAGTGATATACACAGCTTGCAATTATATTATACATTTGAGTTAATTTACATTTTTACATCACTATTATGTGCGCAAACAAAAGAATCAAAGAGATCTTGAAAGTACATGGTATCATTTGTCTCTAAGGTCCGTAGCACCTACATTTAATTTATTTTACAGTTGATCACGAAGGGTTATATTTTCTTGAGGTTGATTGTAAAATGAGTCCGCAGGGAAATGGGCTTAGCTGTTGCTTTGTTGTTAAAATTTCAATATATCACTCTTACAATTGGCTGTAAGCTCTTGTGTTCTTCCACTGATCATATCCTGTTCTCACTGGTCCGTCAATCAACTCGTATTGTTTTATTGACACTTGTTCATTTGATGAATGACTACTATAAGCTATATTTGGTAGAGTCTGAAGGCATCTCAGGAACCATAAGGTTCCAGTGGAGAGGGATATAAAATACTCCCTACTACAGAGCTTGCTGTGCCATCCAATGACTTACTATGCAGTGTCTACACAGCTGTTCCTGTGATCATTGTACTGCTCAGTGCTCCCTAATGTTGTGTCTACTGAGCTTTCCAGTGTCTCCTAAAGCAGCTCCTTGGCCACATGGCAGAATGACGGCTGTGTGGCTGAGGAGAGGCAGCGGCGCGAGAAGCTCACTTCATCGTGCCGCTGCCATGCTCAGCATTATGGGGCCGCAGTGGGACCTCTGCTCCACGAGTACCCAACGGGCCCCGCTAAAATAAAAATGCTACAGAATATTTAATAATGATGGTTAGTGAAAATGTTATTTAATTTTCAAGCCTCAATTTTACTTCTTGGTAAAACCCATTAAAAGATTTCACCATGTAAAAGGAAACAGAAGATGTTCACTGAGACTAAAGGGTGGGAAAGCGGAAGAAAAACAGCAAAAGCACTGCAAAGGATCCTGGGGCTTATAGTTGGAGATGATTGGAGACTCAGGCAAACCATTTTTGAATATTTCCATATATAAATCCTCAGGGCCATTTCTGAATGTCCTTGCAGTGTTTGAAATTGTATAGAAAAAATGCTGCAGGAGGCAAAAGTGAGATGTCGGAGTTACCTGGACTCCCCATATTGCCATCCCTGCAATTCCAAGAGCTGTATACATGAATAATGGGTGTCCTGTATACAGGTTAGCAGACAGACATGATGCTTCCTGCTTCTGTTCAAGTGATTGCCTGGTATACAATCTGCAGAATATCTCAGAAGGCTGTATTCTCCCTGCAACTGGGTTTAGTGTGTCAGTAGTACAAAAAAATAGAATTGTTAAAATGCCCCTTTGTTCTTTTCTGACTTTACAGCAGGACACGATCTGTAAATATTAAAATGTAGAAAAAAAGGCAAAACAAAATAAAAAATAAATGAAAAAAAGGAAAATCCTAATTAGCCCAAACGGCAGCTTAGGTCCCACCTCCAAAACTAAATAAGGCCAAGTATCACAAAAAAGAAGACGCAAATAATTTGAATAACTGAGTACAAAAATACTAAAGCCTCCAAACCTGCATTTACTCCTAAAATGAAAATGTACCTGGTATATAGAAGGGAGAATCACTCAGTCCAAGTACTAAAATGTCATTAAGAAAACTAAATAGCTTAAACAGCGCATGCATTATTTGTAAGTGACCTGACTCACTCCAAGAGTCATGTCTGATCCCACCCTGCTCCTGGCATGGGCATACACTATAGCCATAGCAGTTGCTACCTACCCATAATATTGATGGGGCCTACTCAGGAACAAGGACATTGGTGCTTGTTTCTCTTTAGTTTTATCATTCAAGCATAACAAATTCACTTTTTTCCATCTAATATAGGATTTTCCAACCTGGAGTTGTTGCTTGTAGGGGTATTCCTATCTTATAGTATATGCCATAACATTCTGGTCAGCATAGATTTGACCTCTGGGACTTGCTGATCCTAAGAAGAAAAGGACCAGGGTCCCATTGGTTAGTCCCTACAAGGTTCTGCCCTCAACCACCCTCTGTTCGGGAACTGAAGCACAGCTCCTGCAGAATAATTGTTTAGAATGTTAGGGTATGTTCACACTGTGTTTTTGAGGTCCGTTTTTTTGTGGAGTAATTGCACTGCAATGTGTCCAGAGTATGACCCACAAATACAGTAATTCATAGCTCTCATTGATCTCCTGCTGTTTTCCCCGGCACACAGTACGTTTCTGGAGAAAGAAGTGACATGGAAAACGAGAGTGAATGGGGGCCGGGCAAGAGTGTTTTAAAAGTAAGCGCTGGCAAGCCCATACTTCTGAAACACCTGCCGTATAGCTGGAAATAGTTACTTTAGAAGAATGAAGCACCTTGGATGGAACAACTATACCCGGTATTAAACCCATGTGAAAGGGGCCGTTCACACGGCTGATTTGGGCACTGATTTCATCCGTGCTGCGTGCCGTATTTGCGCTGCAGTATGGCTGAAATCCGTCCCTGTCATTACGGTAATCCACAGTTCTCATAGAGAACTATGGTTTCCGTCTCTCCTCCCCGCTCGGCGAATACGCCGGGCGGGGAGAAAGTGACATGTCAAGTATTTACGCCATGTACGCACCGTGAATAACGACTGTGTATGGGGCCAGCGAGCTGCCGGCCCCCCGCCCCCGCTGCACGGCAGCCGGCGTAATTGCGGGGCGAAATCCGTCCCGCAATTACGTCGGCAATAAGCCATGTGAACATTGCCTAATAGTTTATTTTAAAATAAATATAAAATGCGTTTAGCTGGCTAAACGACCCAGCTTCTTCCCTACAGCTATGTAGGGTCCACAACTATTAAAGCCTCTTCATTTTGTAGAGGTCAGAGAAGCACCAATCGTAAAACATGGCATATTCTAGCAAAGTGCCATCAATTTGTACAAAGGGAAATTCCTAGTAAGATGTGAACTGCACCTAAAACAACTGAGGTAGTGGGTAACTTTTTGAAGAGCCTAAAGTTTGAACTAGTTGGTTTAACATAACTTGTCCCATAATTATACATCAGGGTAATTTCTTCAGAAGTTTAGAAGATTTGGTATAGTTTTGACAACAGGAGTAATTTAGTAACTCAAAATCAAGTCAACGTTTCATGCTTCAAACTAGGCTGAGAATCCTGAAATTCATAAAAATCTTATTTTTGAGTTCATTTATTATGATAACGTGGAGGAATCGTAGAATTGTCTCATACCTTTAGCAGCTCTTCCCGGGATCTGAACCTGATGTTCTTCTTGACACAAGAATATGATGTTTTCAATAGTTACGATTTAACTACCTTCTCAGGTTTCATTTACTGCTCAGGAAGAGTTAAATCAGGGTTGTTCCTTCTCCAGTGACCTGAAAGCAGTACTAATATGAGAAATGCTACCTAGAACTTGCCCAAACTCTATGATGTGTTACAAAATGGTGAAATCCTTACTGAGACTTGGTATGAGAACCTCCATTTCTTGAAGTTTCTCCTTTGTTATGGAACAACAAATGAGTCTTGGTAGAGTAATATATTCAAACAATGACTACATATTTTGAACTTTGGTCATGATGTTCTCTTCAGCAGATCCATGGTGTGAATCTGGTCTACATTTTGTGCTTGGATTTTTAAGAACCATTGAGAACTCAATTCACAATTTGGTTATTTCCACCGTGATAGGTTTTTGGTTTCTGATTTCCTAGTCAGTTCACAAAGAGCAGATAAATTTGTCCATTTGTTACTTGTGTATAATGTCTCCATCTGTCTGATGCATATGGGATGTCACAGTGGGAAGCAGCGTCCACTCAAGACTGCTGATCACAGAGAAGAAGGTGGACGTCTAAACCAAGTACATGGAGCAACCACTTCAAGCAATCTTTAACAGGCAAACATGTATTTTTCCCCAGTTCAGCCTATAGTATGTAGTCAATTGGTGTCAGACTCAACTAATGAGTTCCAGGAAGATCAGGAAGAGAATAAAAGAACTTGATGTTTACTCAGTCACAGCCACATGAGTTTGATCAGCACAGACCATAAAGGAAAGGTGAAGTCGATAAGTACAGTGCGTTTAGGATCTTCAGAGAGTGCTCCAGAGTTCATTGTCAACACTGCTCCTGCAATAGACCCCTAGGGAAGCTAGCAGTACAAATTCAATTACTGTTGGCCAAACTTGCCAATATCAATAGGATTGGCTGACTATCTAATGTGTATAGAGGTCTCTGTACTCTGCCTTGACAAAAAATGTCAGAAGAGAGTAGAGTTGGGCATATTGGAATTCAATTGCCCAAGCCTCCTGTTCAACCAAAAGCATTTGGAAGTGGCTTTCATCCCTCTCCCTATTCACGTGTATGGGGGAACAGGAGAAAGTTTAACTTTCATTACGCTAAACCGACCACCAAGGAAGCAGGTATCAACTCTTAAGAAACACCTAGGTTACTAGTGAGGTAAGCACTCCCCACTTTAACTACCTAGGGCACCAGTAAAGCTAACATTAATCTCCACAGTTCCCTAAAACACAAGGAGAGCAATCATTAACTCACATTGAGCCCTAGACAAGGACTCCCCAACTCCAGTCCTCAAGGTCCATCAACAGGTCATATTTTCATGATCTCCCACAGAATGCACTGACAATAATGAAATCACCTGTGCAATGCTAAGGAAGGCCAGAAAACATGACCTGTTGGTGGACCTTGAGGACTGGAGTTGAGGACCACTGCCTTAGACCACTTGGAAAGCATGAACCGCTCAATTAACGCAAACCACTTGTAACGAGGGTAATTAGCCCATTGTCACTGTGTGATTCTCTCTTTAAAGAGACTGAGACTGGTTACGGGACTGTGAAAGCCTTTTTTCAGTGTCAGGTTTCTTGCTAACATCTGTTCTTTCTGCAGAAGATGCCGCCCTGAGAGGCTGTTGTGAGGTGTAACATGGGGCTTGTTATATTAATGTATTGTGATCATGTTCTTGTGCAATTTGGAAAGATGGCAGCAGGGAATTCTGCCCTCATACTCCATGGTGGCTATAAGGAGGTTAGGTGAGCCAGAATGTGGAGCCCTGTGGACAGAGGTGCTTCAGAGACAGCAAGTATCCAATTGCACGAAAAATAAGCGGTTCCTGCCAATGTGGCATGTAGTGTCATGGAGTAGTAGCAAGAAGGAATGAAGCATTCCTGAACTATAAGACTAGCCACCACTGGCATGATGGTAAGAGAAGCAGGCTGCAAAGATGGAGTTGAGCTGTTGCTTTGAAGACAGCCCTGATCTGTGGAATGCTCTTTGGGTAGGGGAAATATTCAGCGTCATACAAGTTGTGCAAGAGCCCCATTGTGACTGTACCCTACCCTTTTTAAAGCTGTGTTCTCATCTCACACTTCGATGGCATTGCAATAGGATCTGCCATCATAGTGTGATAAGTGCAGGTCAAATCTCTGTGATGAGCACCTATCTCAGGAACTGGACCCAAAGGTTTTGTTTTAGAATGGAGAGTAAGTTGTATAACTCTCTATTCTTTTCTATGAGAATTCCGAGCACCCTTTAACACTTTGAAGGCATATCCTATCAATATGCTATCAAAGTACAAGATGGAAACACCCATTTAAGATAGCCACCAAGTTATGTGCTGATATAACATTATTCAAAGATAGAAAGGTTCTCCAGCTCCTTCGGATTAAACTTTATTCCAAAACAAGATTAAAATTCCATAACAGTGTTATAAATCCGCTCACGCGTTTCGGGTATTCCAACCCTTGTTCATAGCATAACATTATACACTCAAAGACACAAACTAAATACCTTTAAACCGGAAATGATGATTCACACCCAACGTCATGATCACATGACAAATGTTAAGCAGAACAAACAAATGAAACATGCTAAAAATACTGATACTGCTATGGATATCTAATAATAATATAAAAGATTGTTTCTATAATTCAAACCATACGGTATCCTAGTATTTAACTTAAAGATCCAAAAAGCTTCTCGTTTTAGAAGTAGTTGTTTTAAATTTGTTTTAAATTTCCTCCCCGGGGACTAAGTTTAACCTTTTCTATGCCAAAAAACTGAAAATTAGATATATCACCCATATGGACCGTTAAAAAATGTTTAGAAGCTCCAGAGACACTCACATGTCCTATATTTTTTATATGAGAGATGTGTTCATAAATTCTTCATTTCAATTTTCTAGTACTATAACCAACATAAATGAGATCGCATTGCTTACATCTGATAGCATAAATTACTGCTTCAGAATTACAGTTTATGAAACTATCGATGCTCTACAAAGGGTCACCGTGTCTAGCAGAAAAGTGTGTAATGTGCTCTGTCTATTGGCACATATTGCACCGCAATCCTCTACACTGAAAATTGCCTTTCACCGATAACCAGGAAGTGTCACTAGCAGTGTCATTAAAAAGACTCGGGGACAACATCATCGCTAAAGACCGGCCACGCTTGGGTACGTATCTAACCCCTTTCTCAAGAATCTCCGCCGTTGTTTTATCCTGACACAAAACAGGCAAATTTTTTGTATCAGTTTAATAATTTGTTTATACTGATTGCTATGCGCTGGGGCAAATGTCAAAAGGACAGAAGTTACATTTTGTTTTTTACCCAATTCATTGTATATTAGATCTTTTCTGTCTCTCTTTGCCACTAAATGTTTAGCCCTATCGATGTTCCATTTAGGATAGCCTCTTTTCCTCAAGCGCTTTTGGATGACATTATTCTGTGTACTCAATTCATCACTATCAGAGCATAATCTCCTCGCTCTGACAAACTCTCCAACTGGTATAGCTTTTAAAGTGTGTGCTGGATGGTTACTGCTTGCATGCAACACTGTATTTCCCGCAATACTTTTTCTATATAACAATGTTCAAACAGTATTATTTTTAATATACAAATGCACATCTAAGAAATAAACATGGGTTTTACTATTGAAAAAAGTAAATTTTAAATTAATCTGATTTTCGTTCAGATAAGTGACGAAACTGCCAACATCTGAATCACTGCCTTCCCATACCACCAATACATCATCGATAAATCTGCCAAAATATTTTATACAACTGAAAAAGGGGTTATGATAGAAAAAATATATTTCTCCTCCCACCAGGCCATATATAAATTGGCCAAGGAGGGGGAGAACTTGGCCCCCATCGGGGCACCCTGTACTTGGAGATAATACACACCATTGAAGATAAAAAAAATTGTGTTTCAATAGATAGTCAACCAACTGTAAGACAAATTCTATAAGATCTTCAGAGTATGAATCATCATTGTAAAGGTGGTATGCCAAAGCAGTCAAAGCCAAATCATGCGGGATAGAAGAATACAATGAGCATACATCGCACGTAATCCAAGAAAAATTTTCTTTCCAAGGAAAATCACTGAATGTTCTAAGGATTTGTGTACTATCTTTTATGTAGCTGGGTGTGCACGTAACTAGAGGTTGAAGTAAACCATCTACCCACGCACACACCCTTTCATTGAGGGATCCTATTCCTGCTATGATGGGCCTCAAAGGGGGGACAGTGGTGGACTTATGCACCTTAGGAAGTCCGTGGAAAATAGGTGTTATGGGATTCTCAACCATTCAATATTTTAACTGTTTGTCATCAATAATTCCCTGATATACCCCTTCCTTAAGAAAATCAGACAAGATTGCGCTATACTCATGTGTGGGATATCCTTTTAACCTTATGTATGTAGATCTATCTTCTAGTATTTTTTGCGCAGCCTCTTTATATGTATCACTGTCCATAACCACCACCTTACCCCCCTTGTCGGCCATCTTAATCACAATGGTTTTTTCTTCAGTTAGCTGTTTTAGAGCAATTCATTGTTTTTTTGACAAATTTGACGCAAAATCATTGATCTGACAATTGGCATGTAACTCCCTTAATTCCCTTTCCATTATATATTTGAAGCTATCAAACACTTCCGTACGTGTTCTGATGGGATAAAATGATGGATTGGGGATACTAAAAGATGCTTCTCCAATGGTATATTCCATAGTTGATCTGCTATTAATTTCTAAAGATTTAAGGTCTAATAAAGCTCCCTGTTCCTGAAAAGGCAAATCAATATATTCATTACCCTTCGTACCACCAATCTCTCTAACAGGGAAATTACTACCATCACTTTCACTATCATAGAAATGTTTCCGTACTGTTAATGCATGTATAAATTTATTTATATCTACAATAGTGTTAAACAAATTGAAATTGCTCATGAGTCCCAAACCCAATACCGATAGTTGATCCGCAGTCAAATGTATAGAGGAAAGATTAAGCACATTATCCAAACTTGGATCAGAGTCAAGAATCAGCGTGTCCGTTTCTTCTGAGTTGATCCCCTGCCTCCACTTCTTGTCACCCATCTATGGATATAGCCGGCTGTCACCCGTCATCGCTATCTGTATTTGGAGTCCTTTCCTGCACTTCGGCGGTCACTGCAGGTCTCCATCTATACCTTGCAGACCATTACCACCCTTCTAGATAAAGTTGTGTCTGCATTGGTACCTACTGCTGCCAGCTGTAGCTCTGTCTCCCGCTGCCATGACCAGTCCCAGCCTGCACCTGCCTCTGCCTGCCCATTATTTCAGGGATCCCCATTCTTGGTGCAGGTTCATTAATCAGTTTACCATCCACTTTGACGTCCTGGCTCACCAGTTTCCATGTGACCTCGCCAAGGTGGCGCTCTCTGGTGAAGCCTTGGCCTTGGCCTCACCCCTCTGGGAGAGATGGGACCCATTGACAGGGGACCTCCAAGGATTCCTGTGCGCCTGGGCACAACACTTCTGCGGCATTATCGCTTCTCCATTTCAATCAAGGTAACTCCACGGTGGGCCAATACGCCATCCAGTTTAACACCCTGGCCTCTGAGCTTGCTTGGCACAACAAGACCTTCTGGGAGGATCTTGATGGATGGATGAGCTGGCTGCTTATGACCTACCTAAAACCCTGGATGACATCATCGCTCTGGCTACCTGAATTGATTTCCGCTTCACATAGAGAGAGCTTGAGCTTCACCAGCAGTCAGTGTCCTCCCAGCCTTGCCGCCTTGTACCGGAATTTCCTAGCTTCCCTCACCCGGTACCCATTTCTCAGATGGGGGTACATTCATTGGCGCAGTTTAAATTTTTGTCTACTGTGGCGGTGCCCGACACTACCTAAAGAACTTTGCAGTCCGCCCTGCTCTGCCCCGGACACCCAAGTGCCAAGGTTTCGTGGGTGAGGTGCCCCTGAATGATGGTGCATCCGCCCAGCGTCGGACTGGCCCACCGGAGGATCGGAGAATCCTCCGGTGGGTCGCCAGACCGACACATGTGACAGCCTGTCTATATTTCACATAGCTGCCGACACTAAGGGAGGAGGACTTGCTGCTGGAGAGAGGGGCCCGCGCTGCGCTTCCCAGCGGCGTTAAATTTTTTTTATTGCATGTCCGGGCCTGCTGGAACGAGCAGCCGACCCCCTGCTCTCTCTCAGTTGTGGGCGGGAAAATTTGAATCTGCGAAGTATGCCCACGGACGGGGTTCATTGCTGTATCAGCAGCTCTTTTAAAGCCCCTCCCCTGGGGGGGCGGGGCTTCAAGATTCCATTGCCCCCGCCCAAGCTGAGAGAGAGCAGTGTTTGATGCTTCGTTCAGAACAGAAATAAAAATGTATTTACCATCCCTTTAAGGGAGCGGGGGACCCCCCACTTCCGCAGCAAGTCCCCCTCCCCAGCAAGTCCTCCATCAACCAGCAAGTCCCGACAGAACAGTAACCCCCCCCCCCCTCCAAGTGTTTCTATCTAGCTAAGAGGGGGTGGGGGACTCCCAGGGTCGGGTATATATTTTTTTTGGGGGCCCCTTTAGGGGATGTTTTTATATGTGTATATTTATATTGGGCCCTTTTAGGGAGGGTAAATAAAATTATTTTTTATATTTATTATATATATATCATTTATTGGGCCCTTTAGGGAGGGATATTGTTGTACATATTTTGGGCCTCTCAGGAGGTATTATGTGTGTCATAAAAATGGGCCCTCAGCAGCTATATATATATTAATATATATATATATAAAAATTATATTTAATATATATAATAATATATATATAACACTAATACATCACACACACAACCCCGAATACTGAGCGGCAGTGCGGGCCCGAGAGAGGCTTTGGAAATGAGGAACTACATCGCGCGCTGCCCCTTCCTCGACCGCATAGCGTCATAGGATGTGCAGGAGGAGCGCGGTTTAAGCGTCCCCGCTGGAGCATAATACTCCTCATACCCCTTGTGTTGGGCAAAAAGAGGAAAAGCGCCCGGGGGGGGGAAGTAAAATGAAGTATTTTTGGTTATTTTTTTTAATTACTGCCTTGGGGGCTATATCTATTCCCATACCCGCCCGGGGGACCTATATCTATTACCTGCCTGTGGGGCCATAAAATCTATATACCTTCCTGTGGGGTCTTTAAAACTATACCTGCCTGTGAGGCCCTATATCTATATACCTGCCTGTGGGGACCTATACATATCTATATACCTGCCGGTGGGGACCTATGTCTATCTATATACCTGCCGGTGGGGACCTATATCTATCTATATACCTGCCTGAGGGGACATATATATATACCTGCCTGCCTGATATATACCTATATATACCTGACTAACTAAGGGGACCTATACATGCCTGAATGAGGGGACCTATATAGCTTCCTATCTGATGGGATCTATATAGCTTCCTATCTGAGGGGACCTATACACCTACCTAACTGAGGGGACTTATAGATCTATAAGTAAGGAGTTGCTGGAAAAGTGAGGATTCCAAGATATTTGTGTCCAAATCTGCAGGGACGAGTATTGGCCGGGAGAAATAAGTATGAAGGTGTGAACCGGATGGAGAAGAAAAGGGAACGTGAACGACTCATTGGAGAAACGTCACCTGTGAGTCACTAAATGTACCTGCACTGTAATCACTTATATGTGTGCAAAGTGTAATGATTTATATTCAGTAATGGTGTGGCTGTATTATTCAGTCCCTCCATATTGATGATATGTGGTCGTGGTGTGATTTTTATTATTCAGTCACTATGTGGTGGTGATAAGAGGACATTGTGATGTGATATTATTCAGTCACTATGTGGTGGTGATATGTGGTCATAGTGGGGTGGTATTATTCAGTCACTGTGCTGGTGCTTTGTGGTTATAGTGGGGTGGTATTATGCATTCCTTATGTGGTTTTGATATGTGGATATGGTGTGGTGGTATTATTCAGTCACTATGTGGTGGTGATATGTGGTCATAGTGGGGTGGTATTATTCAGTCACTGTGCTGGTGCTATGTGGTTATAGTGGGGTGGTATTATTCAGTCACTATGTGGTGGTGATATGTGGACATGGTGTGGTGGTATTATTCAGTCACTATGTGGTGGTGATATGTGGCCATGGTGTGGCGGTATTATTCAGTCACTATGTGGTAGTGATAAGTGGTCATAATGTGGCGGTATTATTGAGTCACTATGTGGTGGTGATATGTGGTCATAATGTGGCAATGTTTGGTCTTAATTATTGGTCATTTTAACCTTGGAATACTGGTTTTATATAGCGGTGTTATTTGGTAACTGTACAACCATTATTTAGTAGTTCTGTGCTTAGAACTTTGTGTTTTAGCTTCTGATATATTTTTATTTACATAAAATGTATCATTTGGGAAAGGGGGTATATATCTTTAGACCTTTTATGTTCACCACCGATGTCCTGCTGCAATTAGGTGAGAGAGACTCAGAAGCCCCAGCGCTACAACTTGATTACAGAGTAGTGTGATGAGGTCATCATATCGGTCTGCATAACGTGAGACCAGACAGGGCACCGTACAGGTGGCGGAGACAGTGAGGCAAAGTGGGCCCCTAAAATACACTCCTCTGGTGGGCCCACACTGCATCCGCCCCTCGTCTGACCACTCCCGTCATTCTCCGTTACTCATCTGGTGCTTTATTTGATGTTCCTGCTCTTCTGTACTCCGGTTCTTCTTATAACCTCATTCACCCGTTACTGCTGGAGAATTTTCTGTCTGCCCGTCTCCTGGCTGGATAAATCCAGGAGCCTGTCTGGTTTGTCTCTGCAAGTGGGAAGCTCTCACAATGAGGAAATTTCTTTTTATGTCCTGCCCAGTTCATCTGCTTTGGTCCTGCTGGGTCTTCGGTGATTCCAGCGTCACAGACCATCCTTGGATTGAAAAACAGGTGAAGTTATCCATCGGGGCGAGCTATGCCATTCTCGTTGCCTCACGCCTGCCCATCCAGTGCAATCTGCCCACCTGTTTCTCTTCCAGTTGCCTCTGTTTTGCCAGTTGAGAAGCCTCAAACGCAAGAAGAACCCCTGGACTTTCAAGTCATCTCAGATTCCCACCCACCTCTCCCTCTGCTTACTGTTTCTGCTGGTTCTGCTTCCCAAGTCCAAGAAGTTATTTGGGACTTGCAGGACATCTCCTCTGAAGACAGTTCTTGGGATACCAAGGAGAAAGTGGTTACCCCGGTTTGTTTTCGGGGTAGCCAGCTAGCCCAGAGGGGATGGCTTAAGGGGGGAGGAACTGCACGGCTCACGCCATGGCCTCTGTTAGGGCTGCAGACGTGTCCGCACTCTTGCTCCTGTTGCTGCTGCGGCTCTGCCGCGGTGGTCTCTGTCACCAGTTTACCTGTGCTGGAGACAGTACCCACCAGCAGTTACTGTTCACCTGCTCGTTCCCATCCTCTCTGACTGCCTGTTTGTGCACGTGCGCCCCCCTAAAGAGTGTATGGCACTGTTCTGCAATTGAAAGAGACAGTGCACTAATTAACTGCCTAATAACTTGTGACCTCTGTCTATTTAAGGAACTTTGCTTCTGGTCTTTTTGTTGTTGTTCCTACATAGAGCTTGACCCCTGGTTGCTGTACTGCTGCTGTTAACTTGCATTAACCCTGTGTTTACCCTGAGTCGATCCAGTATCGTATTTACTGTTGTTCCTGACACTGCACAAGTTGCTATATTCTATATATCTTCTGATTTTCTGCTGTACCAAGTCCGTTACCTGCCTAGGACCTGTTACCCATCTACAGTTATAACCATCACCGCTACCTGTACCCGGTGTCCTTGCCTGGACTTCGGCTGTCACCGTGGGTCTCCACCAATACCATCTTGCCTGCAGTGATCACTGAGGATCCACCATATAGCGGCGAGCAACGTGTCTGTCCTTACTGATACCTGCGGGATCGTTACAAATATAAATAAAATCCTCGCTTAATATTAACGCATCTTCTAGGTTCAATCAGAAATATTATTTAAAGCAGGACTTCACAACAACTACTTATAAAGGAAAGTGGAGATTTTTTCACATTCCTCAAAGTCTTATAACATTACAAGCTACAAAAACATAGTATATTTTACATTTCCCCTTTTGAGTGTATTTGTGTTGGATGTAAGATAGGTAAACCTGTGCATCATTCTCAGAGAGAAAATGCCTTCTCCCAATTCATGGCAAATACATGGTCAAAATGTCCTTCTGGCAATGATTCTCGACTCCGTCCCTGGGTTCCATCCTTGGCTTCCCCACACCCCCACCTTATATACCTTAATTGTGTGGGTGTAACTCTGAAGTGGCTGATCCAATGTTATCTAACGCATGTACTTATTTGGAGAATACACTTATCTATACCAGGCCCAGCCTCCATTCAACTCTACCTTATTGTTGTCATTGGCTTGTAATCCCCAACCAGCTGACCATCCTCCTAGTCACTCAAAAATAGTCATGCAAACCACTTTTAAAATAGCACGAGTGTATGTGTGTGCAAATGTGTGCATGAAATTAAATGTTTTCTGACTGTACAATTTTTTAAACTTATCAGATTAAATTTTAACAGGTTCTACCCATGTGATTCGTAGTGTGTGTCTGGCACACAATGATTAGCCACCATTAATTCAGTAGTCTGTATTAAGTGAAAGACAGCCGAGAAATGGTACTGGGCCAACAGATGATGACCTGTGGCTGTAGATATAAGTATTGAACTTTAAAAATGGTGATTGGCCATGGATATAAGAGTGCTACACGACTCCCATTAGGGACATTGAAGGCAGTAGAAGTGGATAACGACTACGAACTAAGAAGATGAAAGCAGCCACAGAGACGGGTAAGGCAAGAGTACTCCTGGGATAGATGTGAGACATCCTCCACATGAAAATGCCAAGCACTGTCCACCTATGTATATGTTTCTTGTACCATTAAACAGTGGGATGCGAGTGTCGGATGATTGCTGATCATATGATCAGGAAGACTACTCACAGTACCACCAACTGCAAAACTATCACTCCCATTTGACCCCTTTTACATGCAATTGCAAATCTGTAAGTAAAAGCTGCAGCAATTCTGACCCATTTTGGCCCAGAGGCCGTCTCCAGACATGGAAGAATTACAGTGGATTTAGGGTGTAGTACACAAGACCCATGGCTCTACACTACACTAGCCCTTATCATACTCTATGTCACCACCTATGTCACTTTTTATCGCCCTGTTACAACCTATCATCCTATGTCACCTCTAATGTATAAGTGTACAGCATAGAGATAACCAGAACATGCAGTCTCCTCACAGTGTGAAGCTGGGCACAGATGAATACACCTGGGTGATCTGGATAATGTATGTATAGTACAATACAGTTGACAGACATTCACCCGTCTCCAGACTGACAAGCCAGTGAGAGCCGACCAGCAAATTCAAGGGGAATAAAGCCGAGCTCCATTTCACATCCTACAGTGAGGGGGATGTTGGTTAAATCTTATTCCCCTGACTCTGTTCATATGGGGTTGAGGGCTTCAGTGATCTGCCCAACTCCCTGCAGGTTCAGAATCATAAGCACTGTCCCTCTTCCTCATAGGAGTCTCTGTAAGTGGAGGGTTGGGTGTGTGTGAGAGTTGTATTTAGCAGATTGCTTAGTGTATGTCCCAAATAAGTCAACGTGATGTTTCCTGACTTTGGTTTCCTGTGTCCATTTACCTGCTGTAAAACAATCCAGCAGACGCTCTTTGGAGTTTATACTTCCTGCTATAATCATATACAGAAAATAGAATGAAAATGAGCTCTTCCAGAAGGAAGAAAGCTGTCTCTTCTACTGCCACCTATCCCCTGTAAGTAAATGTCTGACCCATAAAAGAGCCTTCAAACGACTAGGGGGTTGTCAGCTAAACCAAAATCTTCTCCAAAAGAGAGAAAAATCCATCTGTAGGCAAGTATTCTGGGGTTCTTGCCTCTCATCCAGCTTTCAGGAACCCTGCTCTGCACTGACGAAGAGCAAGAACCCTGAAACAGTTGTCTACAGATGGTTGATTCGTCCTTTTGGAGTAGATTAGGCTAATCTACATGCTGCCAGACACAAGGGACATATTACTATTCCTATGCACCCTGATTTTTTAAGGGACAGTTTGAAAGACTAGAACATCATTCATCCTTCATGTCATATTTTTAGCCTTAGTTGTTGGTGCCTATCAAAACACCTTGATAATGGTATACCAAGGTATAACTAGAGGCGTAAATGAAATTTTCTGGGCCCCTACAAAAAAATTATCAAGTGGCCCCCACATATCATGGGCCATTTAAAATATTGTTGCCTTTGTATGTGGCAAAGGTGCCTTTAGGCCCCCACAGACTCAAGGGCCTGGTAGTGACTGCATTCAATATATCATAATCCCAGTGTATACCACAGCAGGGCAAAGGTGGAGGCATAGAGGTCTATAGGGTAAAAATTGACTTTTTTGGACTACATTTTCTCTGTTCTCTGATTGTATATGTTTTATGTGTGGAACACAAAAGTGTGGTAGACTATGCTTTTTTGTCTGGGACATCCAGCATAGTCTAAATGAAACTAATGTATGTATGCCCTCTAGATTTTAATGGCTAAACCAAGGTATGTGTCTGGATACATTTTCAATATATCCAAGTGGATTCTCCCAATGGAGGGCACATAAATATGGTGAATAGGGCATGACAGATGTCCTGCCTGACAGCTTTCCCAGTTAGAATGCATGTTGTTCTTGTGGGTGAAACTATCTCCTTTAACAAAAAATGATTGCAGACAGAAGGACAGGTAAGGTCAGACAACTCCTGCAATGGGAGTGTGACGTCCTCCACATGAGAACCACCAAGCATTGTGCACCTGTATATATGATTCCAAATGTCATGCGCATCATCTGAGTAAAGCATTTACAAGAAGCGGATTGTAAGTCACATATTATTGCTGAACAGTCTCATTCTGAATAGGCTACTCGCATCACCACCAACAGTCACAAGCAGATGGCTGGCTCAATGCCCACCGAAAATTGCTACAAAGATGACCTTCTACTGTACCTACCGCTGAAGAGATCCATAGACACACCATACTCATTTATTATCTTACTTAATCGGTCTTTCTACCCAGGACTGCTGCATTCCTAAACATGGATGTACAATTTACATCATACTTACTAGCACCATTTATGTACTATGAGTAGTTCCCTATTGCCCTGTAAAACTAAAATTTAGTTTGTGATGCTTTGTCTATCTTCTTCCCTCCAAACCTCAGTCTCAGTGCAACCTCCCCTCACCCACCTGCACAACCAGCATCATGGTTCCTCCTTTATGGTGAAAGCCATAAAAAAGCCACACCCCTGATCTCCTGGGTTGGACACGACGCAGATTCCTGTGTGTGGAGACACAGAACTACTGAGCTTCCTGTCATCACAGAGCTGATGTAGAACTGCAGGAAGCCTACAGAAAATGGAATGAAAATATTTTACAAAAGAATCTAATGGGGAAAAAAATATTAAGAAAATACTTTGTTTCTATTGAACAAAAATCCTACAACCCCAGATTGTTTAGGAGTAATCTAAGAAGTTGGTTGTACTGCAAGGTTTTATAGAAAAAAGCACAATAAAAAAATCTGTATTTATTACAGTAACAAAGTCCATGTTAGAATAAACATATAAAACTGCTCCCATGGCATCCAAGAAGGAAGTGAGAAATAGGTAAACACTTTAAATGGTCACCAAGCCTAAAACACAAGTACAATGTTAATGATGGCAACAAGTAAAGTTTCTAGAATATTGTATATCTTAAAGGGGCTGCCTGGTTATTTTTATTAGGATTTTATTGAAATAAAAAACTTCTAGTCTCCTCTCACTTTAGATTCAGTGCTTCTCATTTTCCATCGGTCTTCTTCTCCCAAACGGGACGTCATGGCTGCAGCCTCTGTGTTACTGTGGTCCTGCAGCCCCCCGGCCGGGCTACGGGTTCACTGGGTCTCCTGCCCTCTCCCCGGTTGCAAGGACGAGTGGCGCCGTGGTCCGAGTGTCAGGCCGTGGGCGCACTCGTTCCCCTGTGCAGCCAGACTTACCAGCCCACACTCCTGCTTCCATGCGGCGTCCCTGCTGGCCGCGGCATGCGTCCCCGCTCCTTAGGGCGCACGCGCCGGCGTCCCCGGATTTCAAGGGCCAGCGAGCCCACACTCGGTTGTTGGTCGGTCTCTGACCCTATATAAGGTTTTCACTTTCAGGAATGTCCCCACCGGATCTTTAGTACCTCTAGTCTATTGAGAAAGCGTTCCTTGAGTCTCCGTCTTTACCATGTACCGTACCTCCTTGCCTACGCCTCTCGACTACGAACCATTGCCGCCTGCCCTGACCTTATTGCCTGTCCCTGACTATGCCTCATCTGAAGATTCTGTACCTCGCTACCCCTTGGCCGCCGCCACAAGCAAGTCTCGCCAGTGGAAGCGACCTGTTAGATTCCCGCCACAGTAAGTCCATCCTGCTTTGCGGCGGGCTCTGGTGAATTCCAGGTTCTACTTAGACTCCGCTCCCTGGTGTGGCATACGCCATCGCTTGCGCTGGTCCAGCGGATCCACTACCGACCGTCGTGACAGCAAGATCCGGCCATGCATCCCGCCAATGTGCCTCTCCCGAGGGAAGCGGACCTTGTAGCCGTCATTGCGCAGCAATCAGAACAGATTGCGCAACAAGCTCAGCAGATAGATCAGCTGACCTCCATGTTTCAGCAACTACTGACGAATCAACAGCAGCCGCTATCTCCACCCGTGGTTACATCACCACCTGCTGTTCCACCTGCGACTGTGGGCCCCAAGCTCCGGCTGCCGCTACTGTCAAAATTCGAGGGAGACCCTAAGCTGTGCAGGGGTTTCATCGCCCAGTGCTCCATGCACATAGAGTTGATGGCAGACCATTTCCCCACGGAACGTTCCAAGATGGCGTTTGCGGTCAGTCTACTGGCCGGGAAGGCCCTTTTCTTGGGGGCTCCCCTTTTTGGGACGGGGAGTGACCCGTGCTGGGATCTGCAAGCCTTCCTCCGGAGTTTCGCAGTGTTTTTAAAGAGCCGGCATGAGGATTTTTTTGGAGACTGACTACTGAACCTGCGCCAGGGCAATTCCTTGTCGGGAATTTATGTGTCCAATTTCGCACACTGACATAAAAAAATGTCTTGGAACGTGGCCCTGTGCCCCCACCTTTAAGAAAGGCCTGCCCCAGCAGGGTAAAGGATGCTTGGGGAAAAGGGTTTCCCCGTCCCCCCCAAAGTTTTGATCATCTAGCCAAACCCGCATGTAGTACGCTTCAAGGGCAAGGGAGCTTCGTTTTTAAACCCGCGATCTTGCGGGGCCCACCGTTTACCTCATCTCCCCCCCCGTTGTTTGAGACCCCCGCTGCCACCCCTTACCATCCGGGGAAGAGCCAATGCGGGTTTTGACCGAGTCCACTTCAAGCGGGAGTTGTCCCGTCGCCCAAAGAGATTTTTATTTTCTGTACTGTCCCAGCCCGACCATTTTTGTATGGGCTGTTTCCCCCTTCCCCAGCATCTGGGAAACCTCGTACCTAGCCACTTGGAGAGGCATCCCTAGTTGGAATTTTCCTTCCTCTCCATGTTTTCCATGCCATGGAAAGTCCGACTGACTCTGGACTGTGTTAAGTCCCGGGCTTTTTTGGACTCTTTGGGCCCGGGGGAATTTCTCCACCCGCCCTGGGTTGGGTATAAAATTTCCCGGGTGGATCCCCTGAAGACCTTTGGGTGATATCCTCAGCAGGGGGGAATTTCTCAGTGACCCATTCAGTAAGGACTAAGCCCCGGTTTTCCTCCCGGGGGGGGGCCCCTCCCAAAAAGGGGGATCTCGTTCTTCGTTTTTGCCCAGTTTCGCCCGGCGAGGCGTTGGGGCTTTTTGGGTGCAACACCTTGCCCCCACGCCAAAGGAGAACCGGCGGGGTCGTGCACTTGGGTCCCGACTCCCAAAAATCTCGTCTGCTGGCACCTCGCCGGGTGCCCTCCATTGTTATCAATCACCCCCAGACCATGCCAGGTCGCCTACCAAATACCAGGTTTTTCAGATGGTTCTCTAAAAAAAACGGGAGAAACTCTTCCACCTCCCCGCCCCTATGACCTCCCCATTGACCCCACCTGGACCAGTCTCCTTGGGGGAGGGTGAACCCGCTGTCGGGCCCGGGACCAAGGCCTTTCGGCTTACAACAAGAGAACCTGAGAAGGGCTTTATTCGAAAGTTCCTACCTGCCGGAGCTGTTTTTTTCTTCAACAAAAGAACGTGGATCTCTCCGCCCATGCTAGGCACCGGGTCTAAAAAAAATTACCGACTTCGAGGGGCCAAGGTTTTTTTTGTTGATCTACGGGACATACAATCTATCGGGATTTCAGGGTATGGTGGAAAACCCCATTAAACACTCGAGACAACATTTTGAATCCCGGGTGAGCCCTTTTGGGGTTATGTAATGCTTGCGGTCTTTCAGGGTTCGCAAAATATCTTCAGGGATCCTATCTCTTGCGTTTTCTTTTAGCTGGAACCCTGTTTTTCCCCTCCGGCCCTACGACTATCGGCTACAAGTCGCCAGTTTCTGAAAGTCTCGAAGTAACGCCTATACCAAAATTTGGGAATTCTTTCCACCACCAGCCTCCCCTTCCTGGCTATATTTTTTCCCAAACAGAGGT
Source organism: Phyllomedusa bahiana (assembly GCA_025379985.1). Lineage (NCBI taxonomy): Eukaryota > Metazoa > Chordata > Amphibia > Anura > Hylidae > Phyllomedusa > Phyllomedusa bahiana. The sequence continues at coordinate 21,772 of JAODAL010026484.1, read as the reverse complement.
CTTCAAATGGCCCCCTCTAAGCTGTCAGCGATCCTTCGTGGCCACCCCCCATAGGTTTTTTCCCGGGGCCATACAACGTTTCTTGGGATTTGCCAACTATTATTGCCATTCATTCCCCATTTTTCCCACAATGGTGGCTCCGATGGGTTGTTTCACAAAGAAAAAGGCAATCCGGATGTGGGCCCCCAGCAGCCGAAAAGGGCTTTTCCCCGATTAAAGGCTGCTTTCCCTTGACCTATTTGTCTCCCCCAAACCCGCAAAAAACTTTCCCATTGGAAGTGGACGCGCCCTCTTGGGAGCAGGGCAGTCCTTACTCGAAGGGGCCAGGGGGAAGACCTCACTTGTGGGTTTTCTATGGCCTTCCGCGGCGGAGAAAAAACTTGCCTTTGGAACCGGGATTTTGCTGCCATCAAGTGGCCCTGGGGAATGGCGCCACCCCGGGAAAGGGGGCCCTCATCCCTTTGACATGTACATGGACCACAAAAACCTTCTGTATCTTCAATGGGGCCCAGGGGGCTTAATCCTCGCCAACCCTTTGGTCACTCTTCTTTTCCCGATTCGTTTTCAAATTCATTTTAGCCCCGCGAGAAGAATAAAAGGGCCGATGCCCTCCCCTGTGTTTTGGACATCTTTGGAGAAGAACACTGCCCCAAATACATCTCTCCGAAGCCTGGTTAAAGCGGCCCCTGCCCTCCCCAACAGGTTCCTCCAGGAAGCATAGTGCGGTCGTCGCTTCGTAGGAGAATCCTGAAGTGGGGACATGTTCTCTGGGGCTGGGGATCTGGGGGCCAGGGGTCATACAGTTAAAACCCCGGGGTTTTCCTGGTGGCCTGGTTGGGCCTAGAAGAGGGAAATTTTTGGAGGCCTGTACACTTGCGCCCGGAATAAGGCTCTGCCTCTGTTGCCGGTTTTTTCAACCTTTGCCGACACCCTGTACACCTTTGGGCCCATGTGGTCGATGGACTTTATAACGACCTTCTCCCTCCTTGGGTAACACCGTGACTGGGTCGTGACGGATCATTTTCAAAAAGTCTCACTTTGTCCCTATGGGGTTACCCTCTGCCCCTCTTCTAGCCCGCTCTTCTTCATGCATATTTTTGCCTAACGGCCCCGCAAAAGCACATCGTCCGGACCGAGGAGTCCGTTTTTTTTCTAGATTTTTGGCGCCTCTCTGTTCCTGGTTGCAGGGGAAATAGATTTCTCCCCCGGGGACCATCCACAGTCCAACGGCCAAGTGAGAGAGTCAAAAAGGTTTTGGGTGCCCACCTGCGGGATTTTTTTCTCGGCTCGCCAGGATTTGGTCCAACGCTGCCTTGGGGGGGAGTTTTTCCTAAATTATTGGACCGGAATCTTCTGGTGTTTACCCTTCTACGTGGTCTATGGGCACACCCCCCCCTCCTTCCCTTTGGCCTCTTCTTTTCCCAAGTCCCCGCAGTGGAGCAAGTTTTCGGAAAATTTACTGCCATTTTAGGACAGCCCGTCGGGGCCCACAGAGGGATTTGGGCCGCATGAAAACCCAGGTGGATAAGAAGAGGAGACCCGGTCCGAATTTTGCTCCTGGGACAAGGTGTGGCTCCTGCCAAATTTGTTCGGTCAAAAACCGAGTATAAAACTGGGTCCAAAAGGGGTTCCTGGGCCATTTGAGGTGTTGAGTCATATTAATCCTGTGGCCTATAAACTCCGCTCCCACCCCCCATGGGATCTCAAACTCTTTTCATGTCTCCCTGCTGAAGCCTGTCGTGCTAAACCGCTTCTCCTGGAGGATTACCCCCCTTCTCCTGTAGCAGTAACCTCCAATGTCTTTGCAGTGAAAGACATCCTGGCCATGAAATCTATTAGCGGGAGACGTCATTTTCTTGTCGATTGGGAGGGATTTGGGCCGAGGAGAGATTTGGGAGCCAGGAGAACATTTGGACGTGGGTGTTGGTGAGTTTTTTTGGGGGTTTTAGGATGAGGGGAGCCAAAGGGGGGGGACGTTCCGGGGTCCCCAGCCCCCCCCAGGCTGCGGGGTCACCGGGACTGCTGCCTCCTCCCCGGCTGCGGGGACCGTTCCCCGGCCCAGACCTACCAGCCCCTCCGCTTCCCTGCGGGCCCTGCGGCCCCACGTGCATCCCCCCCCCTTTGGGCGCCGCGCCGGCTTCCTCAGATTAAAGGGGCCCGGAGCCCCCAATTGGTTGTTGGTCGGTCCTGACCCTATATAAGGTTTTCATTCCGGGGAATGCCCCGGGACTTTTCCCTAGCCTATTGAAAAGTATTCCTTGAGTTCCATTTTCTGTGTACCGTACCCTTGCCTACGCCTCTTACTAGAACCCTTGCCACCGCCTTGAACCTATTGCCATCCCCCCCACTATCCTCGTTGACGATTCTCTACCTCGCACACCTTTGGGCCCCCACAAGCAATTACATCAGGGGAGGGGCCTGGTGACCCCGCCGCAGCAAGTCCACCCGCTTTGCGGTGGGCTCTGGTGATACCGGGTTTATTAGACCCCACCCCTGGTGTGGGTTAACCCATCGTTTTTCGGTCCAGCCGAACCACTACTGACCGTAGTGACACTCTGATTGGCTAAGGTGGTGTAAGATGGCAGCTGAAAGGCCTGCAATGGTGTGTATATTCCGCCAGGTTTCTGCATACATAATGGTAAACGGATGGCAAGCGACTTCAAGGGAGAAGAAAGTCACATGGTCCTGCCACTGGTAAGTGGCAGTTACGAGTCACCAAGGTACCGGCCTTGGTGATGTATGAGCCGTTGTTTTCTTTGATCAGGTGCAATATGTAGGTGGCGCATGTCTAACAGCTAGTATAGCTGTTGGCTAACACCTTAGTCTGGGAGGGCTCTTGCCGGGAGCAGTCAAAGTGTTGGGTGGGTGGCTGCTCCCCTTGTTCCAGGCCAGAGTTTGGCTGGCCTATATAAGTCTGCTTGTCTGTTGACTAGGGGTGGCTGTTACCCAGGACAAAAGAGCATTTGACCTGAGAGGCTACAGACTGGACATAGTCAAGATCTCCCATACAGCCACTGGTGTATTTAAGGTGTAGTGCAGGATTTCATTTTGTTTGTTTTGGTTTACGTCTTTACACCTGTTGCCGCTGAATGCACGCATGCCAGTAAAAATACAGAGCAACCATATTTGAACTATAAAATCTGTCTGAGTCTCTGTCAAACTGACTTTTGCTACGATCCCAGAGCAGTTGCGGCTCACAGTGGTTACATGCCATTGCCAGACTTTACCGTTCGGATTGCTGACTTCTGAACGGTGATGTCAATGAATGGCACATGACCGTTGCAGTCAACCAGAGGCTGATGTTCAATTTGGAACTTGTCGCCAGATGGTCCCCAGGAGAAATTAAATGTTTAATGATATCTATTTTGGGCATAAAGAATTTAATCCCTTTAACCACCTGCCAAAATGACTTAGCAACTGAAAAGAATGTCAGGTGGGCTGTCACTGGCCCGGGATCAGCGACGGGAATGAGGGGCTTCACTTACCCTCTAGGCAAGACTTAACGTTAGCCCAACCTCACTATCATCTGGTTGCCAATCCCTGACAACCTCTCTACTACTGCTCTCCCCTTTAATGCCACTAAACCTAGACTATTTGTTAACCCCCTAAACTACCTAGCCTAACCACAATCTTTTTATATAAAATGCAATGAGGTTCATTTCTCTACTGGTGCCTTAATGGTCCAGTTATTGGTCTCCTGATGCATCATGTGGCTTACACTCAGGTTCACTAAAGCCTACATGTCTTACTCAAAAGTCACTTATTATATTAATTTCTATAACACTTTCATTGGAATGAATATAGCAATTGACATCTGGTCCCCACATAAGACTTTGTAGGTTTCAATAAGTCTGAGTGTCGTACTGGTACAGGGCTTCCACAATGAAGAGTGCTCAATTTCCCAGAACACAAACGTACAGTAGAAAAATTAAACTCACTGAAATTTCCATCATATTGTTGGCTAATTGGCCCAAAAATTTTTTGTGGGAGTGTCTGTTTAAGACCATTACAGACCAGGAATTTGGGACTGATCTGTCTTCATTGGCCTTAGTGATTTAGAAGATGGTTGTCTGGTGTAGCAACATATCTTCCCCCACGACTTCTCTACTGATAACGTATATTTTTCGACCACTCTGTTGCTGTCTTGTCTTATAACCTATTTTCATATACCCTATAAAGGACTTTTTCCTTCAGGACCTTTAGGCATAGTGGAGAGCAGTGTCAAAGACTGTCTCCGGAGAACCCACTACACCCTTATGCTACACATTTGCTTACAGCAGGCACTGTGTAATAGCTTTCTTTCCCTGAGCCAGTGCTGTAGAGAAATCAAACACTTTCTGTCAGATGGAGTGGAGAGCTGGTGATCCCTGCAGGGAGATACTCTGGAATCGGCTTATCAGGTTCTTTCTAACAAAACTTGTTAACCTATGGACTAACCTATGGACTGTCATTACACAGTTAAAGTGGTCAGGCAAGTTTACAGCTGTACATAGCAACCAGGCCATGAAGGGGAAAACGTGTGCAGGTGCAAGAATATGCAGAAGAAGAGAATCCGGGCCTCCTCCATGAACTAGGGCTCAAATGTGACAGTTAAAGGGAATTTTTTTCCTAATTAAAACAAGACCCTGATCCATATTCTTTTCTTCATAGCTGTTCTTTTTCTGATTGTAGATTTCTCAATTCTGTTATCTGTTTATGACTATGGGGGAAGTCATCTCTCCTCTGAGCTGCTTTTAACCATGCATTTTTGAGAGATGCTTTACAGCATAGATGCCAAGTCTCCCATTTGCGGGACTTCTCCCCGCGAAATGGGGTCATGTCCCGCCCCCCGGGAGAGTCAGCATAATCTTCCACGCGGCAGCGCACACAGGAGGTCCTGCTTCAGAAGTTTGACTGATTGCGGCGGGGTGGATTAGAGGCTCCTGACTGCACAATGATGGAAGAGCAGCAGAGGATAACACTTAATGCCACCCAGGTCAGCCTTATCCTTATTGCACAGTATCGTCTGACACTGCTCTCGCTGTCGGCAGCAGTTTTACCGGACGTGGGAGATGCTATCTGATAGTGTGTTTGACGCTGCACCTCCCAGCGTCTGGTGCTGCTGACGACTGTGTGAGCTGTCGTCCACTATATCTGGCCTGGTCACTTGTCCTCTCTGGCCGCTGCACTCCCTCGATTCCCTTCTTCCCCCTCCTCTCCTCTCACCTCATCCTCACCGAGCAGCGATGACAGGATGAGAGGCGTCTCTCCCTGTCTGTGTTCCTGCCGTCTCTTCTCGTCGTCGGGCTCTTGCTCCTGAGCGCACGGTGTAGTGACATCTGAGTGCCGGCCGCAGCCCCGTCCCAGCAGCCCCTGTTTGTATTGCAAGCCCCAGCTACCTGGATTATAGGGGCAGCTATCTGGCTATAAGGATGCACTACCTGGCTATAAGGGGGTCAGCTAACCTGGCTATAAGAAGCATACCTGGCTATAAGGTGGTCTGCTACCTGGCTATAAGAAGCACTACCTGGCTATAAGTGGTCAGCTACCTGTGCTTATAAAAAAAGCACTAACTGGCTAATAAGGGGCAGCTGCCTGGCTATAGGGGGTCAGCTATCTGGCTATAAGAAGCACTGCTGGCTTATGGGGACAGTATCTGGCTATAAAGAAGCATCTACATCGGCTATAAGTGGGGTTCAGCTATCTGGCTATAAGGAGCACTACACTGGCTATAAGTGGACCAGATCCATGGCTATAAGAAACCACTACCTGCTATAAGGTGCAGCTACCTGGCTATAGAAGCATACCCTGGCTTTAAGGGGACAGCTCCCTGGATATAAGAAAGCACTACCTGGCTATTAGGGCTCAGCTACCTGGCTTGTGGGGTCAGCTCCTGGCTATAAGGGGGACAGCTCCCTGGCTTTAAGAAGACTAACGGGCTATAAGGGGACAGGCTACCTGGCTATAAGGGGTCAGCTACCTGGCTAGTGGGGGACAGTCCTGCTATAAGAAGCACTACTGGCTAAATGGGGACAGATCACTGGCTATAAGAAGCACTTACCTGGCTATAAGGGGACAGCTCCTGGCTATATGATTCACTTCCTGGCTACTTAGGGGTCAGCTACCTGGCGTGTGGGGACAGCTACCTGGCTATAAGAAGCTCTTACCTGGCTATAAGGGGACAGCTCCCTGGCTATAAGAATGCACTACCTGGCTTAAGGGGACAGCTACCTGGCTATAAGGGGTCAGCTACATGCCTAGTGGGGGAAGCTACCTGGCTAAAAGAAGCATACATGGCTAAAATGGGACAGTCCCGGCTATAAGAAGGCTCTACCTGGCTATAAGGGGGGACAGCTCCCGGCTATAAGAAGCACTACCTGGCTACTGTGGACAGCTACCTTGGCTTTAAGAAGCACTACCTGGCTAGTGGGGAGAGCTACTTGGCTACTGGGGGCACTGCAGGGCTATTGGGGGCAGGGACCCTCACTAGAAGGGGGCAGAACCTGAATACTGGAGGCTATACCTGGCTACAGGGTTCACAATAGGGCACTGAGATATCTACTTATTGGGGCCACAGTTTGGCGGTATCCCTCAGCTCTAATGGTTGCTGAATGACCATCCAACAGTCCAGGAAGCTGGGTGACGCCAAAACCCTAATCTAGTTTTCTTCCAGAGCCGTTACACAGTTATCTGGAGTGGGGTGTGGCTTTTAGAAGGGGGCGTGGCTTTCACCATAAAGATGGGTGTGGTCATGCAAATCTCCTGCTTTCTCACTTTCAAAAGTTGGCATGTATGCTTTACAGCTTCATGGACATAGGAGCCTGTGAACAGGAGGAGAACCATTGAATTCTAAAGGAGAGTTATCTAGGCTCTGTGACCTGAGAATAAGTCAGTGTGAAGGGAGGGGAGAGGGGGAGCTGCCCACCTGATTCTCTATTGTGTTGGTGGATCTGTGTGATATACACATTGCTGTAATCTTAAGTGTAATCCTGCCTGTGCTGATAATGAGGAGACTGCTGACAGGTCTTCTCTACAGAACAAGAAGTGTCAATTATTAAATCTAATGGCTGAAGTGAAAACTGCAGATGTTTAAAAAGTATTGATAGTGAGAGGGAAAATTATAAAAAAAAAACAAGCCAAAACCTTTTTAAAAATGTGTTTGGTATAAAAACTTGCGTTAAACAATAGGTCATTTTCTGATGACACATTACCTTTACTGTGACGGTACGGTGGATCCGCTGGACCACCGCAAGCGGTGGTAGTTAAGCCACGCCAGGGTACGGAGTCTAAGTAGCCCCCCGGTTTTCACCAGGAGCCGCCGCAAAGCGGGATGGACTTGCTGCGGCGTGGAGGCTACCAGGTGTTACCCCCTGACGTGGACTTGCTTGCGGTGGCGGGCCGGGGTACTGCGTGGTACAGGATTGTAATCCAAAGGCGTAGTCAGGAAAAGGCTGAAGGGTCAGGGCAGGCAGGCAGAGGTTCGTGGTCAGAGGAGGGACAGACTCAGGCACGGCAGCGGGCAAACAGGCAAGGTCAGGATCGTAGAGGAACGGGACTGGTACACGGATAAGCAATACGGTCACAAGGGACAGGGGGACACTCCAAACTTCACAAAGCACACCAACAATCTGGACAACAGGTGCCGGGGGCGATATTAGTAATAGGGGACCCAGCGCCCGGCAAGTAAGCCAATTACCGGGGACACTGGCCCTTTAAAATTTAACCAGCCGTCGCGGCGCGCGCTAAGGGGGCGAGCATGGCACGTAGGGCCGGGACAGACAGGGAGCGCCGTTCAACGGAGCGGGGCCGGTATGTGAGCCGGCGTGGGGACGAGGGTTGGCGCGGGTGACCGCAATTGCCCGCGCGCAGCGAGCTGGAGGGCAGGGAAACGCCGCAGGGCAGCGGTGCCCGATCCGGCGCATGACAGTACCTCCCCCCCACCCTTAGGTCTCCCCCTCTTTTTTTGAACCTAGGCCAGGAGATCTGGAGACAAGAATTGCCTTCGGGCTCCCACGAAAACGACTCCTCAGGCCCGAAACCCCTTCCAGTCGATGAGAGAAAGAACCGCTTCCCCCTCACTGTCTTCTGTGCCTGCACTCCTGACCTCAAAGATGTCATCCGATTCCGGCCAAGGAGAAGGCGAACAGATCTAAGGGAGAGTAAGCGATTCAGCCAACCACAGGTTGCAGGAGCGAGACAATGGAAAGGCGTTCGGGGACTCGCAGAGTGGGAGGCAAGCGGAGCTTGTAGGAGACGGGTTAAGCTGACGGAAGTTACCGCAAAAGGGCCCAAATATTTTGGGCCAACTAGTAGCTGGGTACCTTTAAACGGATGTTATTTGGCCGATTGCCACACCCTATCACATGGCTTAAATACAGGAGGGAGGTCTCCCAGGGTACCTATCGGCTGACCTTAGTACGAGTGGAAGCCTGAAGCAGGGCCTGGACGAGGTGATGCCGGAGTGGACTTGATGTCTCGTATTGGGCATCCTCGCTGGTACGTTGGACTCGAAGCGGACTAGGGGGAGAGTGGGCGGGGATGTAACCCCAACACAAATAAAAAAAGGGGGCGGCTTTAGCAGCTCCGAGTCTAGGGGATTTGTAAGAGAATTCCGCCCAGTGGAGAAGGTAAGACCAATTATCTTGCCGGGGCAGACACAAAATGTCGCAGATAAGCGCCTAAAGATTGGTTGACCCTCCCACCTGCCCGTTGGTCTGGAGGGTGGTACGAAGACGATAAAGTCCAGCTGGACCGTATAACTGTGTACACAGAGCCCGCCAGAACTTAGACACAAACTGGACTCCCCTTTCAGAGGGGTGTGTGGGCGGGGTGCCATGTAACCGAAAGATATGGCCGTGGGGCTGGAAGAAGAGCTGGCTAGCTGAGGTGACGAGGGTAAACCCGGGCAAAAGGGGACAAAATGAGCCATCTTGGAAAACCTGTCAAACCCCACCACCCCAAATGACCGTGTTTCCGGATGAGGCAGCAGAGTCAGTGGACAAAGTCCATAGCAATATGGGTCCACGGCTTTCTCAGGCTCGGTGAGAGGCAGAAGTCGACCCCGCGGTTGAGGCGAGGGACCTTGTTACGAGCACAAGAGGCACAGGCAGAGACAAGAGTCCCGGTAACGTCTTGCATGAGAGTGGGGCCACCAGTTGTATCTGGAGGATGTATTGTACGACTTGTGATCCCAGGATGGCCCAAAGTTTGGGCGAAATTTTCCCCTTTAAGGGAAATTCTGGGGCGGCAAAGCAGGAGGGAGTAGGTTTTTCCCCGGGAAAAGGGTCCCTGTTTGAAGGTTCCGGGAAAGCAGCAGCAAGAACCCTTTTCCGGGGAAGGAATAATTGTGTTTTGTGGGGTCCAGCCCCCCAAAAATTCCAAAAAAAAAAACCTTTCCCCAAGAGGATCGGGGGAAAAGGGGGGCGTCTCCCCTTTAAAAGTTTTTTTCCCCGGTCGGAATTGTAGGAAAAAATTAAAAAACGAGGAAAGAAAAGGGGCCCAACTGGTTTGGTCGCGGATTCAAAGGCTGGGAAAGATTCCCAGTTAGGGGAAGGGTTTCTTGTGCCCCCGTTTTATTTCGGATGGGGGTTGAGAGCCCCTTCCCAAACCCGGGGGGGACGCCCTTTTCAAAGGCCAATCTTATAGGGGGGGAGTTCCCGGCCCCCAAGGGGTTTTTGTTGCGCTCAGCTGGGGGAAGGTTTTGGAAAAGAACCCACAGGTTCGCAATTTTCCCCAAAGGAGGTCTTCTGAAAAAGAACGGCGCCAAAAAAAAATTGAGGGGGCCCTTTGGGAATTCTAAGGCCCAAAAGGGCCCCTAAGGGTCCGGACGAGAGAGAACAGGAGCGAAGCGAATGCGGCTTTCAGACGTTTGAAAGCCTCTTGGCCTCGGGAGGGCCAAAGGGATTTGGGGTCGGACCCTTCTTGGTGAGGGGCAACAAGGGTGCCCAGAGATGGAATTGGTAAAAAATTTTTCCTTTAATGGGTTGGAAAAGGCCCTACAAAAACGCTGAAGGGCCTAAAGGGCCCCACTGGACGAGGGCCAAATTGCGGGCCTGTTTGGGGAGTTTGGGTGGGGCCCAAATCTTTTCCCCTTTGGGATTCTGACAGATGTACCCAAATAAGGGCGTGAGGTGCTTTCCCAAAAAGACATTCTACCCCGAGTTTCTGGATCATTTGCCGCCTGGCCCCCTCACTTCCCCCCACGGAAATACCCCCTTTTCATCAGGGGCCCCGTTTTTTAAAATTTCCCCCACCGGGAAAACCCTTGTCTCCTTCCCCTTTCCCCGGTTTCTTTCACTAACCATCATCCTTTGGCCTCTTGCAATTTACAGATTCTCCCATCCCTACATGGTTGGACACGCTCTGGGATCTGGTTTCTGCAGTCAATCATCAATTTCTAACCTCACTAATTATCCTTATGCTTCTCTGATCACAATCTGTATCTCTTCACTATCACCAATCTCAGCCTTCTCTGGGCCACACCTGCCATGCCCATCCAGAAGAAACATTCGCTCATGAACACTCAGGGAACTCAATAGACACCATACTCAGTCATTCACTGCTCCCCCCCCCCCCCAAAATTTTTTCCCTTTTTTTTGTCCTTCCGGACTCCATCGTCCTGACCGGCTGTCAAGCAGTACAATGAAACTCTCTTTCAACCACCCTGGACCATGGTTGGCACCTCTCAGACACCGCACCACCAGGTCAGGAGCCACAGCCTTGGGCACACACCTCAGACTCGCTTCCCTGCAGCGATGTTAGGTGGGCTGCAGAGATGTGGAGAATGTCATAGCTACCTGGCAGATTTTCGCACTTCAAATTCATGCTCAGCACTTACCACACTGCCCTTCACTGCGACAAACAAAATTTTTCACCTTCCCTAATCTCAACATTAACAACAACCCAAAATGCCTCAAAATCCTGTTTGACACTTTCCACTCCCTCCTAGCCCCCAAAAGCTCAGGCCCCAGTCACCTGTCCCTGTGCTAGAATGACCAATGGGCCACTTACTTCAAAGACAAATAGTCAGTATACGGCCCCAAACATCTCTTCTCAATACTCAGAAACCCCAGCCCGTCCCTACGGCACGTCCTTTAGTCTGCTCTCAGCTTGAACCAACGACAGAAGAAGAAGTGTCTCCAGCTTCCTCTCATCCTGTTCGCCCTCACCACCTGCTTAGTGACCCCAATTCACCCATCCCAACCTTGTCCAGTCTTTCTCTCCAGCTTTCATCTCTCACCTTACCGCAATCTTTAACTTTCTCTCTATACTGGGATCTTCCCATCCTCTTTTAAAACAAGCATCATAACCCTTTACTTAAAAAAGGCCCTTCTGGACCCATCCCTGTGTGATTATTACTACCGACAGTCTTAAACCTGCCCTTCATCTCTATACTCTGGATACGCTTGCTCTACATACCGTTAATCCGCTATCTCTCTACTCTTACACTCGCTTCTCGATCCTCTACAATCGTTTTCCGCACCCTGCACTCCACGAAACAGCTCATAGTTACAGTCTCTAATGATCCTCCTCACTGCCAAATAACAGGGCAAATACTCGTTGCTGCTTCTCTGGATGCTCTCTGCAGCATTTGACATGTGGTCACCACCTTTCCTCACCTAGCTCAGCACCATTGGCATCCAGGACACGCTCTCGCTTGAGTCTCTTCCTACTCTTGACCGCTCTTCAGTGTCTCATTTGCTGGTTATACTCTCTCCTCTTCCTCTTGCTGTCGGGGTTCCTCAGGGATCAAGTTCTAGGTCTCTACTTTTTTCATTTACACATCCCCCATTCGGACAAACCAATCAGCCAGATTTGGCTTTTTCAGTAACTTCCTATATGCTGATGACACCTCCAATTCTAACTCTTCCCGAGACCTCACTCCTGCCATGATACCATAACACAGTGACTGTACTGTCCGCTGTCTCTGACTTCATGTCCTCTCTCCATCTGAAACTAACCTCACTAAACTCGAACTTCTTGTCTTTTCCACCTCTTTATAACCAACCGCTTACCCTGCTATCTCGGTCTCTGTGTGTGGCACCACTTAACTCCTAGGCGCAGGCCCGCTGTCTTGGGTAATACTTGATTCTAATCTGTCTTCACCCCCATTAATCCTATCCCTTGCCGCTCCTGGTCATCTGCACCTCAAGATAACATCCTCCAAAATCCGTACTTTTGCTCACTGTGAAACAGACTAAACCCTCATTTGTTGATCTTATTCACTCTGTCTTGGACTACTGCAACTCCTTGCTTATGGTCTCCCTCTCTGCAAACTCTCCATCTGCAATCTGTTGAATGCAGCAGCCAGGCTTGTCTTTCTCTCCGACGCTATAATGATGCCTACTACCCTGTGTCAGACACTTGCACTGGTTGCCATCCAGTACAGAATACAACTTAAAAATCACCACTCTCACCATAAAGACTCTCCACAGTGTTGCTCTCCCTACATCTCCTCCCTCAATCTCTGTCTACCACCCTACCCGTGCTCTCGCTTTGCTGATGATATCAGACTTACATTCTCAATCATTCCGAACCTCCATGCCCGTCTCCAAGATTTCACAGTGCAGCACCTGGGGCCTATGGAATATGCTACCGCGGGCGATCAAGCATTTTCACAACCTCACTGTTTTAAGAGGGACCCTGAGAAAACATCTTCTCAGGCCTGCCTAACTAAAGATCCCTAACTGCTATCACACCTGTCCACTCCCTACTAGGGCCCTCACAGGCATCTATATGTATATGTTGTACTGTCAGGGTGGATGGGTCACCCAATTTTATGTAAACCACCTCTTATATATGTAACAGGCTGGACCATTGTAAAACTGAGCACTTCTTAACCCCTTTGTATCACCCATACACCATAATAGATTGTAAGCTCTCGCGAGCAGGGGTCCTCATACTCGTGTTCACTTGTTAGTTCTTATAATGTTGTAATGTCTGTATGTACACCTCTAATTTGTAAAGTGCTGCGGAATATGTTGGCGCTATATAAATAAAAATTATTATTATATTATTATTATTATTATTCTCCAGCTTGGCATAAAGTTGGTGACTCCGGAGACGTCTGAGCACCTGGCGGAAGTGGTGACGGTTATGGGTCTCCATGTTGGAGAATAGATGAGAATGTCATCCAGATAGACATATAACACAAAAGTATTAAAAGGTTCCAGAAGATCTCCTTTCACAAAGGGGAAGTTTTGGATAACGAGGAGCGTTACAGAGACAATGCATGACAAGATATTCGAAATGGCCATCACGGGTGTTAAAGGCTGTTTTCCACTCACGTCACCTATCGTAGCAGATATCAGATTGTAGGCTCCACGGAGACTCCAATTTAGAAAAAGATTTTTGCGCCACTGTAGGGCTGTCAAAAGCTCGGAGATCCAAAGGCAGGGGGGTCAGGTATCCGATTCTTGACTGTTTTTTATCTTTTTTTTTTTTGTTGCAGGCCACGGTATCGTATCCAGGGCGAAGGGTCCCATCTTTTTCACGACGGAGAAGAATCCCGGCTCCCGCTGGTGATGAGACTTACGATGAAGCCCTTGCGTTAGGTTCTCTTGGATATAGTCGGTTCATAGCCTTTGTCTGGGACGGAAAGCGGGTAAACTCTGCCGTCGAGGAGGAGTAGTTACAGGCTGCAGATCAATTAGGGCAATCGAAAGGGCCGGTGCGGAGGCAAAGATTCGGCCTGTTTTTCGGAGAAAACATTCAGCATAGTCATGGTAAATGAGCAGGCAGACCTGGCAGAGGACTTCGTTTGGTTTGGTAACGGCTATCTGAAGGACCCAGGGGCGGATGCCTGAAGCATCGTGAGTGACAGGCCGGACCCAAACGAAGAATCTCGCCTGTGTTCAATTCAGGGTCGGGTAGCATGCTTTGCACAGGGAGGCCCAGGAGGGAATCTCAGAAGAGGATCGAGGCTGTACGAAAGATACTTCATAGATTCCTGTTGTAAGCCCCAATCTGCAAGATGAGGGGCGCAGTGCAAGAACCGAATGGCCAATCTTGAGGCATTCGCACTGACGGAGGTCGCGATCAAGTGGTTTCTGCAGGGAGTAACTGGAAGCCGGTACTGAGACACCAGTGCCATGGCTAATGAAGTTACCGGCGGACCCGAGTCCAGGGAGCGCGGTGGTCTGGAAGGTTTGCTGTCCGGTCGAGGTTCGCAAAGAAACCGAAAGGGTCAGACAGGGGGAGACGGTCGCAACTGACACCCTAGGGTTGCCTCTCTGACGAGCCCTTGGTCGCGGATGTTTTACCCGGGCAACACCGGTCAGTCTCCAAATGAAGTGACCGAACCGCCGAAGTAGAAGCACAAATGCCTGAGACGTCGCTGTCAGCGAGCGTTCCTCCTGGGTCAGAATGTTGCCACTTTCCACCTGCCATGGGTTTCGTCTCAAGAACCGTTGGCGGAAGGAAGTGGAGGGAGTTGGAAGGACAGGAGCTAAGCGAGGTAGCCTGCAGTCGGTGGGGTGGACTCGCGTTGGGAGGCGCAAGAGCTCCTGTTGTCTCTCGGCAAAACGGGATATCGATACGGGTGGCTAACCGAAATCAGTTCGTCCAAGAGGTAGGAAGGTCGCGGACCCCCGCGGAGCTCGTCCTTATACGTCCCGAAAAGGCCTTGCAGAAAGTAGCCAACCCGAGCCTCGTTGTTCCAGGCTCCTGTTCGAGGTAGGGTGAGGAACTTGCACAGAGTAGTGTCCCACAGTGGAGTCGCCCTGAAGGAGGCGGAGCAGTGCTGCGGCAGCTGTGGAGGTGCGACCGGGTTCCTCAAAGACTGTCCGGTACCCCCTGGATGGTAAGGCTTGCAAGTTAGCCCGTATAGGCGGGGTTCTCCTCGGTCCACAGCGGGAGTGGGCCAGGCCAGGAGCTTCGCGTTAGGAGGGCTAATAATGAAGGCCGACTTTAGCGCGCTCAGTGGGGAAATTGATGTCCAGGCATCTCGGATGTGTATAGAACACTGACTGTGATAACCTCTGCACTTCTTGGTGTCTTCCATCATAGCGAGCGGGGAGCGGCCGTTGCAGAGAAGGTCCGGTGCCAGAGCAGGAGGGAGCTGAGCTGCTAGGAGCAAATGGTGCAGTGGGACGGCAGCGAGGCCGAGGCGGAGGTAGGCGAGCCCGCAAAGGTTCTGCATCATGGCTAGCGAGCGGGGTCGATGCGCATGACTCTGCTGGGCGACGGCCGTCGTAACGTACCACGGACGTTCGGGCAGATGGTAACCCTTGGCGGGTAATCCATGGCCTGATTGTTACTGTTAATGGTTCGGTTGGAATCCGATGGACCCAACGCATGCCCATGGTAGTTAAAGCCACGCCAGGGACACGGAGGTCTATGTAAGCCCCTGGTTTTCACCAGAGCCCGCCGCAAAGCGGGATGGAATTGCTGCGGCGTGAGGCTAACCAGGTCGTTACCATGACGTGGACTTGCTTGCGGTGGCGGCCGGGGGTACTGCGCTGGTACAGATGTAATCCAAGGCGTAGTTGGAAACAGGCGGAAGGTCCGGGCAGGCTGGCAGAGGTTCGTGGTCCGTAGACGGACAACGGCTGGGCAGGCGGGACAAACAGGCAAGGTAGGAAGGTTAGCGGACGGGACTGGTACACGGATAAGCAATACGGACACCAAGGACACTCCAAACTCTCACTAAGACACCAACAATCTGGCAACAGTGCCGGGGCGGATTATTATATAGGACCAGCGCCCGGCTATAAGCCTAATTACCGGGACACTGGACCCTTTAAATTTAACCAGCCAATAGCGCTGCGCGCTAGGGGGCGCGCATGCGCCACGACGGCCGGGGACAGGACAGGAGCGCCGTCACCGGGCGGGGCCAGGTAAGCGAGCTGGCCGTGGGACGAGGTGGCCGGCGGGTGCACCGCTGATGCCAGCCGAGGGCCCTGGCAGGCAGGGAAACGGCAGATAGGCAGCGGTGGCTCGCGGGCCGCATGACAGGGGAGTCAATTTGTCTCCAGGTCCTTTGGCGAGCTCTGTGCTACCAACTTCAAGTGAAGCTCTGACTTCTCTTACGGATACCATCCCACTGACGAACGGCCAGGTTGGGAGGGTTCAACCAAGTCCTGGGTTGCTTCCTTAGTAATTTAGTCTCGGCTCGCACCAAGATGATGGGCAATTTACTGCCGGGGGGGGTTCTCCGTAATAACTACATTGAGTCCGAGGTCCAGCAGGTGGCCTCCCCATTCTTAAATCGTGTATGGCTTGCTCCCCGCCCACCTCTCCCTCTGGAACCATCCTCCGAGGTCCCGGCGGCGGACGCACTGGTTCATACATGAAGGCCATCTGGTCAGACCGTCAGTCGCAATGCTCCGCCGTCGTTCCACGAGCGCATGAATCTTAATCGGACAAGAGAAGAATCCCTCTACGGTGTTCTCACAGGTGAAAAAGGTGTGCTCTCATCTAGATATGTCCGCTTAAAGATACCGTTCACAAAACTGGGACCCCGGTTTCCTGGGACCCTTTGAGGTCATCAGCCGCATCACAATCCCGGTGAGCATACAAAACTCCGGCTCCCCTCCGACACGATGAGAAATCCACATCGCGTTTCATGTCTCATTATTGTAACCTCTGGGTCCTTAACATTTTTCCCAGGAAGGGCACGCTCCTCCTCGTTGTGGTGATGCGCCCGCCAATCCCAATGTCTCTTCGAGGTACAAGGAGATTGCTGGGGCATGAGAAGAACCTAGGGGAAAGCGATACTTCTTGGTGGACTGGAAGGGGTTCAGCGCCCTTGAAGAGAAGGTCTGGGAGCGGAGGAAGAACATCCCTGAACCGCAGTCTCATCCAGAGATTTCTCCAATCCAGTGAAGAGGGGGGGCCCAAAGGGGGGGGTACTGTCACGGACGCCCCTGCGACCACTGTCCGGGTCGCAGGGCGCCCTGCTCCTGCACCGAGCGGAGCCCCGTTGCCCCACGTCGGGTTCGGGGTCCGCTCGCCTCCCGTCCCCGCCGGCATGCATTTTACCCGGCCACGCTCCTGCTCAGGCTGCTTCCTTTGTCCCGGCGGTAGCTCCGCCCCTAGAGGCGCGCCGGCAATTTGAATTTAAAGGGGCAGTGCGCCGGTAATTGGTTCATTGCCGGGCATGCTCCTATTTAGTCGGTCACTTCCTGCCGGCCCTCGCCGGATCCTTGGTGTTAAATACCCATGGTTGAAAGTGTTCCTGAGCGTTACAGTATTTCCTTCCTGTGTACCGACCCTCTGCTACGTCTAACGTCTACGAACCTTGCCCCTGCCCCGACCACCTGCTTGTCTACCGTCCTGAAACCAGAGCCGCCTGTCCTGACCTTCTGTCTGTCCTCGACTACGAGCCTGCCTGCCTTTTCCCGTACCTCGCACCCTTGGCCGCCACCCCAGGCAAGCCCCGCCAGTGGTAGTGACTGGTGGACACCCGCCGCAGCAAGACCATCACGCTTTTCGGCGGGCTTGGGAAAACCGGTTCCCATTAGATTCCACTCCTGGTAGGGGCTTACGCCATCGCCTGCGGTGGTCCAGTGGATCCACCTCCAGAATCGTTACAATATCAACAGAGGTTGTTACTTCTTTTTTTTTTAGACTTGACCATATTAGTGACAGGTTGCAACCTGGTGGTCTTTCCTTCCTGAGGGCTGTGAGAACATCTGTTGTTACTGTTTTGATTGATTAAGAGACATTAGGATCAAAAGATACAAAAACATATAGGAAACATCAGATTTTGGTTGTAAGAACATGGGCAGATGCCTCATCAACACCAGGGCTTAAAGGGATTGTCCACCTCCCCTTTTATGACATGCAGTATGGTACTGAGGCAAAAACCCCCAAAAACAGTATTTGCCTCTGAACTCACAGTCGTTGCATTGATGTGTCTCCTGGTCAACTCTGCCGGTCTTCTGTTGTCTCGCAGCTTAGGCCAAAGGGAATGTAACTGCTGCAGCCTCTGATTGGCTACAGCATTCATGTGACACTACCCCACATCACTGTTCAAGTGCCTTGACTTCTGAATGGTGATGTCGGGCAGTGTCACATGACTTTTGCAGCCAATCATGCGCTGCAGCAGTTACTTTCCATTCAGTATAAGCCGCAAGACAACAAGGAGTGGGCCAGTTGATACATCACTGGAACAACTCAGATGTGAGTATTGCTTATTGTCTATTTTACCCCAGCCTCAGCACTATACTGCAAGTTAAAAAGGGGAGGTGGACAACCCTATTAGCAAAAGGGTGTGCAATGAAAGTCACAACTGGGTTCTAATGCCTAGAGGTTCCAAAGGCAACATAAGTGGACACCAGTCGTGTTCCACCAGAAGAATGTCTAATTGTTTGGTGACAACTATATCTATCTCTAGACCTGCTACGTGCCAACACCAAAAAGTAAAATAAAGGGTAACATCACACATACACAATGTATTTTTAAACTTTGTTTAAAGGCAGAGGAATGAAGTGAGGCATCATAGAAAACCAGTCAGTTATCACCCAAACGACAGTATTACCAAAAGAGGAAGGTAGGTCAGTGATAAAGTACATTGCAATGTGAGTCCATGGGCTTTTGGGAGTAGGCGGTTGTTGCAGAAAGCCCGCAGGTTTGAGGCGAGACGACTTGTTGCAAGCACAAGTGGTACAAAATTCTACAAATTCTTTAACATCTTTAGCAAGATCTGGCCACCAGTGAAAATGAGATACAAGATTTTCATACTCTGGGATAGCCGGCCAGCTGAGAATAATGTCCCCACTTTAGAACCGGCCTCTGTAGCGCCGGGCGCACCTAAGTCTTCCCTAGAGGAACACGTTGGAGGTCTATAGGAGCTGAAGAAATCAGGTGTACGGGGGGGGGGGGGGTACGATGTGCTGTGAAGCTGCCTCTTCACCAATAACATCAGAAGCATGGAAGAGGGCATTGGCCTTGATGTCCTTTTCTGCAGGACGGAAGTGTATAAAGAAGAGGGACCACCTGGCTTGATGTGGATTCAGACGTTGAGCCGACTGGAGGTACAAGCGATTCTTGTGGTCAACGAATATATTAACCAGATTATTTTTATTATTTTTCCAAGAAAAAGATTTTCCAAGCATATCAAAGCGGATTGTAACAAAACATAAATATGCAATGAAAGAGCCATAGGCTCGGCAAACAACAGGTGATGAAATAGTGAAAGGTTATGAAATCAAAATGAGGTTGCGTGGTCTAGCCACCACCCCTAATATTCAGATGATGTTTTACCACCTGGATGACTTCCTGCAATGTAGGGACAGTTGGGTTTCCCAAACCCTTTGGCCCGGAGGCTTTTTTTCGCCGCTAATAAAATATGTGCAGAACTGAGTGGTTCCTAAAATGTTGTGGGACATTATGGAACAGGAGCTGTGTTGGCCTTTTAAAGTTAAAAGACACCGAAACTTAAGAATCAGAGTTTGTATGACTGTCTCCCCGAAAATTCATGGTTTCCACACAGATCCCATATACTAAAGGACAAAATCCGTGCGGTGGGTGCCACACTTGAGACAGGACGTCAAACGGTCTGGACAAGCTGGATGGGGGGGGATATTAAAACCGTAAATTGTGGAATGGGCAATTCTAAAGAATGTTTCCCTCCACTTCTCATTAACTATATATTTATGGATATTCAGCCATCCCTGGAGAATTGTAGTAGATATCTCCTGGTTAGGGTAGACCTTCTCCCACCTAGCAAAAATCCTGCAAGGCCCCTCGTCTTCTGAAAACCTTTCGAAGACCAGCATATAGCGGGTGATAGAGAGTGGTCTGTTGAAGAAGTAGGGCCGATAACATTATCAAAAACATTCAACTTAAAATGAGACGGCTTCATGTCCTTACTTCTATAAAAACTCACTATTTGGGAGTAAGCCAAAAAATGCGATGGTGGCAAGGAATGTTTTTGAGATAATTCTGAGAGAGAGTAAATCCGTTGGTGGGAAGGGTGAATAAGCTGGGAAGATAGGTGCAATTTCAACCGGGAGAATGCTTCTTCTGCCACTGGTGGCCATAGTCTCGGGTAGTCATTTTTCTTGGTGAGCGCCACAATGGGTACCATCATGGTAGAAAAATGCAGAATGAATCAGTGGTAATAGTTGCGAAACAAAAGAAGTGCTGTATAGCCCAGACCCCAACTGATAGGGGAAACTGCAGGAATGCCAGCAACTTGGCAGAGTCCATTTGCAGTCCTTGATCCAAGATCTCTAGACCTGCTACGTGCCAACACCAAAAAGTAAAATAAAGGGTAACATCACACATACACAATATATTTTTAAACTTTGTTTTTGTAGAAAAAATAACCGTCCCCTTATGTATAGTAAGGTAACGGACACACCCCTAGATAATAGTGCCCGGTAATGTACAAAAATAAATAGGAAAGGAAAGGAAAGTCACAAGTAGGAAACATATACCTTAGGCCAAGATACATAAAATAAAATATAACCTTTATTTAGATAAATTAAAACAACCAACTACCTAACAAAATTAGCAGTGTAACCACCCCGATAAGGGCGGCCCTGCACAGGAAACTAGAATGCAGAGACGCTGGTATCAGACAGTCAACAACTTATGCCAGAAGTATAAGCGATAAAATAAAGCAATTACACTTTTGTGATAAATCAGGCTACTATAGGATAAGCCTATCAAATACAAAATGTGCATATGGGCTAATTTGGTAATGTGGAATAACAGTGTCACATATAGAACATACACATAGGAAAATATCATAAAAATCTTAAATATTGCGGTTACCAATAGAAACATAAAGCCTGGTAATTTCCAGGTTGAAAGGTAACAAAATCATTGGGGTTTTGACGTGTTTCTCCTACGACATAAGATACAAATACATGGTTCATCAGGGAAGCTAGTAACCTACATATCGACAAGAAACACCACCATTTTGGGCCTTGTTCACAGCTCAATACCTGGACTAAACTGAGCGCAGGAGCAGGCATCTAGCCTTATATGCTCCTGGGAAAACATGACAGGTGCATCTGATTGCTGAATAACAACTTAAAGATCCCACTGCTTAGGGAACAATTAAATGATACAGACTGCACATTAGCTTGGTACCTGTTCACACCAGTATGCAGAAAAGCCACAGGTGCTGGGCAGCCCGCCTAATCTGTTAGTATGGGCGTCACTAAGAGGCTGTTAGCCAGCATGGTGCACCACACGTTTTGCACCCTTATGTATTGCTTTATTTATACGCAATTGTAATACCGGCAGCAACCCCCCTCATGCCCTGAGGATGTGCGAGTGGTTGTTTAATGGGTATTTTTGCATTTCTGCAGTCTCTCCATTATACTGTGGTTTTTCTGCATACTGGTGTGAACAAGTACCAAGCTAATGTGCAGTCTGTATCATTTAATTGTTCCCTCAGCAGTGGGAGCTTTGAGTTGTTATTCAGCAATCAGATGCACCTGTCATGTTTTCCCAGGAGCATATAAGGCTAGATGCCTGCTCCTGGGCTCAGTTTAGTCCAGCTATTGAGCTGTGAACATGGCCCAAGATGGTGGTGGTTTTTAACCTCTTAATGACCCTGGACGTATGAGTACGTCCCAGGGCCACTAAGGGGCTTTGCAGGGGGATCGCTCCGCGACCCCCCCCGCACAGCCGCCGGGTGTTAGCGGCTAATCCGCTAACACCCTGCAGTAACAGCGCCGGCGGGTGGCTCCGCCCGCTGGCGCTGTTTAACCCGTCAGACACCGCGGCAAGATGGCCGCGGCGTCTGAATGAAGCGATCGGTGCTGCGCACCGACCGTTGGTACGGCCTCTGCGGCATTTCCCACGACCCCGGGCACTGGGGTGGGGAGCAACT